>RJWM01005748.1:0-89445 GCA_004363535.1 Dasyprocta punctata
AGAAAGTTAGAGTGGAGGATGATCTACTATGGGTTGTACAGCTAAGGGAAACACAGGGTCAAAGTGCTAGATCCAGAAACAGGAATTCTGCCTGAAGCATTTCAAAATGTCTAGGTTTGGTGTTTAATTTCAGAAGAGGTTGGGGATAATGAATGAATAAAAACAATTAATGCTTTCTTGCAGATAATTGGGAGACATTGAGGACTTTAAATAGGAGGCTACCATAATCAAAATTGTTAAACCTTAGCTGCAAAGATTTCAGTTTGTACGGCATGTGAAAAGGATGCAGTTGCTTCCTGGAGTAAAGTCCTTCAATGTTTAACATTTTTCTTCAAGGCAAAATTTATAATCTTTATAATTGCCTCATATTCTTTTTTGTGTTCATTTATGCAGATTCATCTTTTACCATTTTTAACCTTGTAGGTCGTGTTCTCCCATTTGATTCTAATGACAGAACCAATGTTGGAGCACATTGCTATTTCTTTTAATAGCCACCAACTAAAATAATTTTGTTCTAGATAATTATATGAAAAATGTATATTTTAAATATTTCAATTCTATGAGAATTGAGACTGACCAAGTGAAAGTAATCTGAAGTATTTAAGACATACTCTGCTCTCTCGCATCTTATACACACTCCTTTGTCTAGAAAGAAAGTCGGGAGGCTATAGTACACCTAAGCTGGGATCTGAGTGTAGCAAAACATTCATTGTAGGACCTATTTGCTGGTTGTTTATAGAACTTTTAATGCTACATTTTCTAGTTATGTAGATGCAACAGAGATTTTATGACCCTTAAAGCTAAAAACATTCACTGTCTTACCTTTATAAAAAACATTTGCAAACCTTTAGCTCAGAAACATTACATCTTGCCCACTGCATTGGTAAATCTAGTTCATCTGTCAAAATTAACTGAAGATAGTCCTTTGTGTAAGAGACTTTTGGTGATCTCATGGTCCTTTTTATTTGTACGCGTATGAACAAAAATTTTAAAATATTCATCCATGTGAACGTTAATGTTAGGGAACTTTTGCTCCTTCTCAAAGGTTATCATATATATTTTATTTATGGCTATTTGTCTACTTGGTTATGGATTTATTTAGGCTAAGATTGTATTTCTCATTGTCTGTAATAGTGTCTGGGACATGATAGGCCATTAATGTATGCTTATGATTAGAGGAAGGAATAAGAAATGAATAAAATACACTGAATTCAAGACACCCAAGACAAATAAATACAATGATGCCAGGAATGACTGAAATTTTATTGTGTGCTTGCAATATGGTGGACATTATAATAGGCATTTACAAACACTAATTCATTCAATCCTCATAAATCAGAGTTGAGTACTGTTATTTCATAGACAAGTCAAAATAACTGCCTAAAGTAACTTAAGCAGTAACAGAGCCAGAGGATCAGCACAGGTGAGCTGATTACAGGCTCCACAGGCCAGGTGATCACGTCATAGTGATGCTGTACAGGTTCAGCTGTAGGACTGAAAACAGGCATTGATAAGTGGATCCAACTTCATAACTCTTAAGATATACTGGTGACACTCAGAAATCCATGATAGTAAAAATACTTTAAAAATAACCATATAGCATAACCTCTTGATTAGATTAATATATGACCTTCTCCCCATCATGTTATGACTTCCTTGGTTTTTTGTTCCTCCACTTGTGATCACTGGAAAAGACAGCATCAGCATCATAGGAGAAGCTGAGAGAAAGGAAATTCTGGAAACTCACCCCAGACCTTATGAAATGCAATCAATGATCTGTACTTTAGTAGCAAGCCCTGCAGGTGATTCTGATGAATGCTAATGTTAGAGAACTGTTGCTTTCTATTCAATTTTTTAAAAAAGCAGTCAGTGTTCACATTAAAATATAAGCTCAATCTTGTCACCCTTTTAATCAAAATCTTCCAATCATTCCCTACATCAGAGAGAAGTTTAACTCCTTAAAGTAATTTTAAGGGTTCCACATGGCTTCCCCTCTTTATTTCTGCCTCTGAACCTTAGTGTTTGCTGGTCCCTTTATTTAAACTGCTTTGGATTAACCTCAGAACTCCTTCCATATATGTTAGAGACTCTACTCAAATACTGATTTTTAGTTGTTCCCCACCAACTAAGCCCCATGAGGACAGGGAATCTTTTCTAGTCATTGTTTTATCTGAAACAAATGGTTCTCTATGTAGATTGAATTAACAACTATTCTGCTGGGGAGATAATAAAGTTTGATATAATTCTTTGTTGCTTTCCAAATCAGTTTTACTCAGGAACATAAAATGAGGTGATAATCATATGGGTTAGTAATTTGGCAGTGTTAAATCAAAGTATTGGAATAGAATATTTCATAGGGTATATTTCTACTTTTTTCATGTACAATGGATGTTATTCTCAATGTGTTATTGTTTCTCAAGCTTTATTTTGTCTTATAAACCACCTTGTTGAAAAATGGAAATATTGAATGAGAAAGTCTGCAGATTAGCTGGCTTTCTGCAATAGTGCTATAGGTGCTTGGCCTGCACTGGAAGTGGCGAATAGTATAACAATCACAGCGGTCCTTTCTGCAGTAAAGCCTTTTCGTAAAGAATCCAGGGCAAAATCTTCAGCTTCCCTTCAGTTTTCTTGTGTATGGTTCTCATTTTTTATAGTCACGAGAACATAAGGCTTTCTACTCTTTATGTTCTGCCACCCTGAAATAAAGCACAACCCTTCCTCTGGAATCAAATGTCTTTGAAAAAATTGATTGCTATGTCGTGATCAGTTTGAAGAGTTTGCTCTGAAGTGGGAGAGAGTGTTAGAGATAAACAAAACTGGTACTTCCTCATCACTGACCTCTTATTAAATATGGTAAATTGGAAAGGTATACCTTAACTTTGGAGTAGAAGTCTTTTTTTTTTCAGTCTGATATACACAATTTTATTCAAAGTCAAATAAATAGCTTAGCAACATGGTAGTCTTCTGGATATATGTGACCATCTGCTAACAGTTTATGACATAAACGTTACCCTAGACCAACAAAAATGAACAATTATATTAACTAGAACTGCCCTCTTGGCTTAGATTTTGAAGAACAATGGAAACTTTTTTCCCTAATGACAACTATAGTATTTTGTCTCCGATTCCTAGAAACAGCACGAACTCAACCTGATATCCCTATTAAAGGACTATTATCATAATTCAAGATTAGTTTCTCTCTCCATTACCTGTAGATCCTTATTAATTAAGAAAAAGTTGCATTGTTTTATTTCAATCTATTCGATAAGAAAGTAGATAATGGCAGAAATAGGCAACTTTAGGTCTTGAATAGTGTACGTAAGTATGTTAGTGTGTAATACACGTGTCAGTGGGTTCCCAGTGCATGCTAGTGTTCTAATTAATAGACTTACAAAATTTACTCTAATATAATCAGTTGGTGAGAAACTGTCAATATTCTTGGAGAATTTAACCAATGGGATAATATAAACAAGGTTTAACAGAAATAGTACTAGCCTCAAATCCAAAAACTATAAATTCTGGTCATGAATTTGAGAAGGTGTGTGTGACTTGGAGCAGGCAAATTAAATCTCTCAGACTTAGTTTTTGTATTCATAAGTTCGAGAGTGTTATAAATGTGTGCTCAATACATGTTTCTTTCTAAATTTCTTTCAACTCATATTTGTCTGAAATGTATTTCTATGATTTTAAGTGTGTGAAAGCAGGCTGGAAGCTTCTTCTTGAAGTTTTTCAGGTACTGTGAAAAACAATAGTTAAGGTGTGGGAGTCATAAAGAAGTCTAAGGTTGGCTTGAAATTTTTGTAACAAAGAGCAGGAGCTTAAAAAAGCAGCAGAAATGTCAACAGATGACATTAATGTGGGAGGAAGAATAAATAATAAAGGAAAATACAGGAAGATACATGAAGACTTAGATCACTTAAATGCTAAAAGATGAAAGCTAGTTCAAAATAGCTCTAAATAAGGATAGTGACACATCTCTCCAGAAAAGAATATCAAACAATTGCACATCATCAAGTCTAAGGTATCAAAATTAAAAGTATAAAGGTGATTCTGTATACATCATTAAATCTGAAAGACTGGTAATAAGAAGCAATAAGATATTTTAAAAAGCTGTTACATTAAAAAGATAGATGCACTGTAATTAAGTAGGGCAGAAAGAACTCAAAGATTCACTGAGCATTAGTAATCTCTGTAATGGAAAAGAATGAGCAAAACTGAAGAAAGAAAACCAAAAATTTTGCTACTAAAGAACTATAAATGGTCTCCATTAAGTATTTTATTTAAGGAAAGGAAAATAAAATTGTGCCTATTTACCTAATTTTAGGAAGTTTCTTAGAAATAATTTTCCCTATTTTCATCTATTCTCAGAACAACTTAATTAGTGGGGTGGGAGGTAAGATGGAAAAATCTTGGCAGTTCTGCATTGTGAGACCAGCGTCATTATATTCATTCTTGTGTGTGTGTGTGTGTGTACTTACTCATCTTTCTCTTGCTTGAACTATCAAAAGCAAATTGCTGACAGTTAATCAATCAGAAGCCACACTTTCAAGACTGTGTGTCATTCCTGCAGTCAACATTGAAAATCGTAAGCATGATTCTCCAAAGTATGGCGAGGGACCGCAGAGGAAGAGACCCCAGCAGTGTTGATGTGCACGCTGTTCAGAATGCAGTTCTGCAATTTCTTTCTGTCTTATTCAGGTTGCTCCTGTTAATCGCTCTTTTTTCACCTGTATAAATGAGTATGTGTGTTTATTGTATACAGGAGTATGTTTGAGGAAGGTGGAAAAACAGAGATAATTTTGCAAACAACTTTCACATCTAATTATTATTGGTGGCTGAACATTAATGTTTGATCTTTTTCTAAAGCCATTCTAGATTTGAACAATTGATCCATAAGTCACGATAGCTAGGTAGATAAAGATTGATTTATGGATTTTATTAGGTGATAAAACTAAGGACTGACTTTGATCCAGTGTGCCTTCCAAACACTTTTCCACCTTCTTCATCCTCAGGGTCTGTGACAGAACTACTTACTCCTAAATTCTTAGAGAAGGGAAGATAAAAATTTAAAACTAATGACAGTTTTCCTTTGTCCAAACAGACAAATGAGGAAGAGAAAGGAAGTGCGGGTTTGGACGTGAGGATATGTTCTTCCCAACCAAGTTTCCTGGGAAGGATAAGAGAGTGTCCGTCTACAAGGAATGTGAGCTGAAATCCTACCCAAACCTCTGAATTTCAGAGTAGTCTCTGTTGCAAGACTTCTCAGAACCACACTCCTTCTGACCTCAACTCCTTTGATATTCTTCATATTTCCTTTGCCTTTTCTTTTCTTTTAACCTACCACATTAAAAATGTGGTTCTTCTATGCAACATTTAATGGTTTTCAGTCGTGCAGGCAAATCTTTTCTCATGAATTAATTCATCTATTAACTTTCAATAAAATTATACTTGAATTTTGATCTACCGTTTTTCTTTTTGATTATAATTTTTCTCACATGCACAATATTGAGATCTGAGAATTCATATAAAATAAATGGGATATATAAATATACTTTTCTAGTACATGCTGCCATAATGTAATAGTTGTTTTATTAAAGTGAACAAAGTCATCATATTTTCTTTTCTTTTTTTAGGTAATCTGCCTATAAGTTAAAAATAAACTATTTGGTAAAATCAGCAAAGCTTGATGAACACTGAAGTAATATATTCCATTAACTATAAGTTCATATAAAAATATGTTTAATACAAACAAAAAACCATAAACTATGGTTAGTATAAAGATTATTTGTAGCCAATTGAAGTCCATATTTTAAAGTTTCATTTGCAGTTATCTTATCCAAAATCTTTTTCCTATTACAAAAGCAGCATATTATGGATTTTATTTTGCTCTATCAGTTACTAATACGACATTTCAGTTTCTAGGCTATTATTTTTATGATTCATCTACATTGTTCATTACAGAAACATTTGTGAGGCCAATTACAAAGCAGGGTAAGTTTTATAAGGATGTATATTAGATAAGAGACTCTATCCTGTAACAATCTTAACAATGACACCGATGAGTAATTGAGTGTTATCGTACGATGTCTCTTTTCCCATCACCTATTTTCTCTGTGTCTGAAATTCATCGGCATTATTGTGAAATAAAATTGCAGCGCTACAACTATCAGTTGCTTGATAGATGTTTTCCAGATTCTTAGACTGAAACTCCTCTAAGTTAAAATATTCATCTACAAAAACACAAACATGAATAACAGTGTTCCAGTATGAATTCAAGCTTCCCCTTGCATTTAATCAACCTATGATGATCATTGGATTATAATATAAGTAAATTTATCTTTGGTAAAGATTTTTTTTATTTTTTTTTGCGGCACTGGGGGTCGAATTTGGTAAAGATATTAATAAAATTTAGTAAAATTTTATTTTTTGAAGTTAATTTTAAATAGGTACCTTTTAAAAACAATGAGTAGTTCTAATAACACTAGCTTAATTTATAAATACTACAAAAATGTTACACTGTATTTCAAGAGATGAATTTATGCACACACCTGTATACATACATGCATAAATATTTATACATATATGTATGTATATATGTATAGCAAGAAGGCTTAAATGATAAAGAAAATGAATTTTTTTCTTTTAACCATCTTATGTGGTTGAAGGGAAAATAGAAATAATGAAATAATTTAATATTTTTATAGGTACCAAAAAATTTTAAAAAAGAAACAAAAAGGCATCACCTCAAATTATTTCTAAAATAAGAAAAAAATAGTGCTTTTTTATTTGCATGAGTGTCATTAAAGCGATAGAGTGATACAATGAAATGCATATATTAACAATCCTTGTTTAATATTTCACATTCTGCCAACAGAATAATGCATTTATAGTTATTAAAATATTAATACAGTTCCATTTTAATTTATGAAAACATGGGGCCATGGGTATATTTTATTATAGTATTTACAATTTCCTCATTTCAGAAAAAAAATCTGTGTGAAATAATCATTAGAAAAACTGACTGAATGTGAAAGTATGCTTGGGAAGATGTGGAGGCTGTTTTATTTTAATAAATTGGCTATTATGTAATGATACATTTGATATTTAGTACATACCTTAGAATAAACAGCATAACATACAGATCCAAAATATTGAGATTAGAGTTGTACTTTCAAAACCAAACCAAAGGCACAAACTGCAAATGCCATTCTCATCAGTGCCCTACGTGTATTCATCCACAAGCTAAGACTTTGTTTCTCAGTCTCACAGTATTTGGTTTACCAGACCCTACCCTTGTCATTAGCTAGTCACTTAAAGCTACAATTTCTCTTTCCTTTTTAAGACTGCAAAACTACTTCAAGGGAAAGAACCCTAAAATTATTCAAAGTTTTAAATCTAAAATTATTTAAGTAAGTGAATAATTTAAGAAATCAAGTATAGAAATGGCACTTTGTATTACACACTGAATGGATTTCAAATTAAAAAAAAAAATCTAACAACTTTGAGATGAAAAGCCTCCAAAAATTTAAAATGTATCCCTGGCTCTAAACATATCACAACACATATAACACTGAACAAGTAAATGCTTTGATGAGAGGTATGATTTGAACGTGGACTGTGAGCTATTGATTTGTATTCTGGGAGCTTGACCCTCAGGGTGGTGATACTGGAAAGTGGTGAAACTTTTAAGAGGCAAAACATAGAGTAAGGTCATTGTGATGCTATCCTTGCAAGAAGCTGATGTCCCTCTGTGGCCATGGTTAGTTTTATAACAGCTCACAAGAGTGACCTTTCCCTGGTCTTCAGATTTCTGTCTTGCTATATGATCTTTCTCTCTCAAATACACTCCCACCTAAGTGATTTCCACCATGAGCTTGTCACAAGAGTCAGAGTGTGCTCTTTAGCCTCAAAGACTCTAAATACATGAAATCCATCAATCTTGTTCTTTTTATAAGTTATCCATTCTCACATATTTTATTATATCTATGGGAATTAAAGTAATATAATTGAGTGTTTTATGGGGATCTTTGGACTGAAAGTGTTCTCCCTGTTCCACTAAGTCACCCTTATAGTACATGCAGTCTTTGAGGTGACTCATCTGCAAAACATTTAGCAATATATGTGTCACGATTTAGATCTAAAATGTCTTCCAAAAGTCACGTGTGTTAAGAGATGAGGCTTTTGAAACATGATTGGATAACAGGGTTGCTGTACTCATTCGTGGATTGATACATTGATGAGCTCATAGGAGTTCCAGCTGTATGAGAGGGGTTGCACCTTTGGAAGGTGTGTTTTTCTGGCTCTTCCTGCTCTCTCTTGGCTTCCTTGATTTTCTGGGTTGAACAAGTTTCTTCCACTGGGCTCTTCTACCATGCCATTTCCACTGGGAGCCAGCCAACTATGGACTGAAACTTTTGAAATTGTGAGCCAAAAAAGCCTCTTTTCTTTTAAAATGTGGTTTTGAAGTATTTTTTCTCAATGATGTTAAAGCTAATACTGTATTTTGTTTTCAAACATTAATTTCTACTTTTTTACTGTTGTGACAGGCTGTCATTCTGTAGTCCAAGCTGGACTCAAACTCAAGGCTGTCTTCCTAATTTCTGAAACTATGGATGCATTACACCAAAATTCTTAGAAAGGATACTCTGACGAGTAATAATAGAATTTAAGCAGTGCTTTCCAGAGGCATAGGAGCAAGAATCGGAGATTCAGTTATCAATTGGATAAGTTCTTTAGGCAAGAGGAAACTTCAATTTTGCCATACCTCTAAAGGCTGTGCCTTTCTACTTTCTTAGACTGATATCAAATTAATTGATATATTTCAAAAAGTACATTATTTTATGCAACCAGGAAGGTGAATTTTGAATACACCATAATCAGATAGATTTCACCACTTTTTACTGTTTTCATTTCATTTCATTTGCTTTTCTTTTTCTTTTCTTTCTTTCTTTCTTCTTTTTTTTTTTCTTTCTGGAATTGAACTCAGGGCCTCACACTTATCAGGCAAAAAACAGTTGTTTTCATACCATTGTGAATAGGAATAAATTTTCCTTAAAGTCTACAGTTCATCTTCTGAAATTTTCTGACTGCCAACACTGGATGCTTGGGATTTTTAAGGGTGGCGTCATTCTCATTCAATTTGGTTCATTTATTGAACACTTTCTAAATATAAACCCTGAACTAAATATGGGAAAAGGAAGAGAGGGAATGCTGTGATAGGAGAGACAATCCGTAACCAAAAGAGATCTGGGGTTACAGAACACAAACTAATAATTTCTTTAAAATGACAAAAATACAACAATTTCACCAGATTCTTATATGGATCAAAAAACTAAGCTGTTCAATTCTTTTGGATGGTGCAGTAAGTTATGAATGGTGAAAGATTGCTCATGCCTATTTATGGAAACTGGGTTTGCCCTAATAGAAAGTTTTAGCTGTAGCTTAGGGACAGTGTGAGGTTTAAAAGATTTTATATAAGAAAGAAGCAGTTGGGTTTAATGTTAAGCTAATTGATTAGCTATTTTAGGGAGGATAAATTAAAGGATGAGGAGATTGGAGTTAAGGAGGCCAGTTAGATTTCAGAGTTATCCAGTAAGAAATGATTGGGCCCTGAGCTGAAACAATGACAGTAGAAATGGGAAAGAAAGAATTTGAGAAATACCAATTCAGATCACAGGATTGGGTGCTTGTGTGTGTGGGAATACTACAAACCTGGAAGAGAAAATTTCGTTCTGATCCTAGTCTCACACTCCTGTTACTGAGGGCAATACTTGAAAGGAGAAAGGAAGTACAGTGCTGCATTGAGCTTGTGGGACCTATAACCAATGGGAGCTGATTTGCGGGTGATTAGATGTAGAAATCTAAGACTTGGAAGAATGATCTAAAAGGAGGGTTGGAAGTCATTGACATATAGATTGCCATTAAAACATGACAGTCCATGAAAAGGCTCATGGACAGCTTGGGACAACAGAACTGATGATCTTCCAATGATGATGGTGTCCAGGCAGTGAATACCTGGAGATTGAGCACACCTGAGTCTTTTCCCTTTCTGCATCTTCACATTAATGAAGCATTAAATCTAGTGCTAATCAAAGTATAATCTAACCATCTCCTACTTTGGAATCACCTGGGCAAGTTGTTGATAATGATAAAGCCTTTGTACTGCTCCAGGCATAAAATATTTCATCCTCAGAAGATAAGGCAGGGCATCTATTTTCAATCAAGTCTTCTTGTACTTTGGTTTATCTCAAATCTAAGAACGATCTACAGTAGGAAGAACTTGGCAATTATCAAAAGTGTTCCAAACACTTGGTATCATGTTAAAAGGCAAATTCAACTCCCAAAGACTTATACTAAGGCTGGAAAAATCTTCATTTCTAATAGAAATCTTCATTTTCTTTGTGAGGACAACATTCTTGTCATACTTCAAGAAGCAAATCCTTAAACACATCTCTGAGATCAGAGATGACCAGGCATTTGCTATGGTTTGGATGTTGAATGCTCCCCAAAGGTCCATATCGTGGTACTTAAGATGATGATATTGGGAGGTGGTAGAATTCTTAGGAAGTAAGGCATAGCGGACATCAGGTCACACAGGTACGGGGAGTCCTTAGGCCATTCGAGGAGTGTTCTCAAAGGGGATTGTGGGATCCTGAAGGTTTTCTTTCCTCTTTCGCTTCCCTCTCATGAGGTGAGCAATTTGCCCCATCCTGTGCTCCCCACCATGGCAGCCTGGCATTTGCAGCAGATGCTTAAAATCAGTGGATCTGCCTCACAAACCAAGGGCCATTATAAGCCTTCTTCTTTACATCTCAGGTATTTTGTTAGTATGGTAGAATGCTATCTTGCCATGCACTGTTTTTAGTATTACCTAAAAGCATATTATGGTTTCCACTACATTGATTTATTTTGGAAACCTATCCCTATTTTTGAAATATCTTTCTAACTCTATGCCTACAATTTGAAAGGAAATCATATGTCTTGATTAATATTGTTCATTTAAGAAATACAATTTTATTCAGTAATTTAAAGACAATCTCCTCCAAACTTGAAGTGTTCAATGCAAGTACCGAATAGTGGGTACCTTATAGGCTACTGGACAAATGTACTGATGCACAAAGCATTTGTTAAAATCAATGAAAATCAGTTTGGGGATATTGCTCAATGCCTTTGTGAAGTTGACCTGAGAATTTTTGTCACATTGCTGACTAAAATACATCTATACTTAAGCTTAAAATGGGCTCTGTAACGTGGTTGGGCATGGAGGCAGTCTTAGGAATAAGTCACCTGGTTCTCAGTCCTGACTCCATCACCTAAGGTCTGAGTACTACTAGCCAGATGCTTTGTTCCGAATTTTACTTTCATCATCCATAAAATGGCATGGTTTACTTTCTGTCTCAAAACTGTTAGAATTCAGTAAGCTAATTCATGCAAAACCCTTAGCATGTTTCCAAGCATATAGCAAAGGATTAAGTTCTGTCTTGGAGCTAATATGAATTGAATTTCTCTTAATTAACCTTGTTTTTTACTCATGAATTTCAAAGAACTTTTTAAAGTTGTTATGTATAGTTTGAACATGTTAACACCACCTCAGCCTTATGCTGCAAGCTTTCTCTTTTTTTCTTTCTCTTTTTCTTTCTCACTTTCTTCCTCCCTCTCTTTTTCCCTTCTCCTTCACTTCCTTTCTTCCTTTTTCTGTCTTTTTAAATTGACAGATAAAAGTTGTTTTTATTTACTGGGTACACCATATTGTTTTGCAATATGCATACACTATGGAGTGGCTAAATTGAACTAACTGACATTTTAATTACCTCATATACTTACATTTGATTTTGTGGTAAGCAAATTTAAAATCTACTCAGTGATTTAGAAGGACATAGTACATTGTACCAACTCTTATTACTATTATGCTATATGTCATTTGAACTTATCTCTTTAATCTGAAATTTTGAGCGATATATATTGAAGTGTCTCTTATAGTTGGAAATAAATAGAAAACAAATGGCATCCTTTTTAGAAAGCTGTTTGAATCTATGCTGTGATTTGGTTCAAAGGCCTCCTTAGTCTCACTTCCAAGTCATATTGTCAGCTTTTAATAGTTATTTCTGTTCTCAACTTTATTATTATTTTATTTGTATATGTTTGTGCTTTCTGGATTGTTGCTTATATTTATTTTATTTAAATAAATAAATACATGCATCTATATATCTATCTGTACCTTGCAATTAATTATAAAATGCCTGTAACCTAGGAACAACACAATATTTTATTTTAGAGTTTACCCATAACTTCACATTAAAAAATGACAAATAAGTGTAATGATTATATTTCCAAATAATCTCATGTACAGCTAATCTTGGAAAAATATTCCACATTGAACTTACCTATAAAAGATGCTTTGTGTAACTCTACTTTTTCTGATTTTTAGTAAAATCAAATGATAAATAAAGTCAAATACAAAAAGTACTTTAATTATACTACATTTGAGTGTCTGCTCTCAATCATTACATTACAGTTGCGAAAGCCATTGGAAGAGAATTGTAGTGAGGGATGACATGGTTAGATTAGGCGTGTGGAAGTAAAGTTGGAATGAAGTGGACAGGGTTTCTATCTCAAGTTCTTAGAACTTTTTTGTAAAATTTGTTATGCAGTAGGGAAAAATTGTGTTCTGGATATTTTTAGACATTTTGCTTGAGTGACTTGCTAGGTTTGTGCTTCTTCTGAAATTAAAAAGGACCTGAAAGAGAAACATTTTTGGGTGGGGGATGTTGGTTGTTTCGATGGGTAAATGTACTTCCACAGAAATATGTCGTATAAAGTGCTGAAGTGTGAGGTCTGAAATTCTAAGCTTGTGCCCCAAATCCAGCACTGAGAGTCACTGGCATGAGCACCATGAGTTTGAAAAAATCACTTAAAGAAATTTTGTTCATTGAAAGTATAAAGTTCTCAGAAGAAAACTCTATGCAAAAATACTCCAAAATGGTGATCTCATCTTCTTAAAAAGCAGTTGCACAAGAAAAGAAGTCAGCAACAGAGTGAAAAGACAACCCACAGAGTGGGAAAAAATTATAGCTAGTTGTCTCGCAAAGCACTTATAGCTAGAACATATAAAGAGTTTTAAAAAATCAGACCTTCCAAATTCAAGGACGCAATCCAAAAATGGGCATCCGAGATGAATACACACTTCTCAGATGAAGGAATACAAATGGCAAATAAACATGTTAAAAATGTTCAGCATCATTGGTCACTTGAGATGCAACTTAAAATGACACTGAGATTTCATCTCATCCCAGAAATAATGTCTATCATCAATAAATCAACCAACAACAAATGTTGGAGGGCCTATGGGGGAAAAGGAACCTTTCTCAACCGTTGATGGGAGTGCAGACTTCTGCAACCACTATGGAAGTCAGTATAGAGATTTCTCAAAAAGCTACGATTCGAGGTCCCATTTGACCCAACTAGTCTCTTACTGGTTATCTTCCCAGAAAATTAAAATCATCATACCACAGCAATATATGTGTATCTGTGTTTATAGCAACACAATTTGTAATAGCTAAATCTTGGAAATGCACTAAATGCCCATCAACAAAGAAAAGGATAAAAAGATCCTAGCAATTTTTATAAAATGGAGTGCTACTCAGCCATAAAAAGGATAAATCTGAAACTTTTATATAGGTAAATGGATGCAACTCGAGACCATACTCATGAGTGAAATAAATCAGACTCGTGTAAACATCATATTGTCACCCTGTTGTAAGAAACTGAAAAAGTAAGTTCTAAAATGTACTATAGATATTGTGAAGTGGTAAGAAATTGTTCAAAAGGAAAATGAATCTACTGTAGGGGGAAGGGGAAAGGACAGAAGGGAAAGGGCAAAAAATACAAGTCAGTTATACTATTAGTGTCTCTTAGTTCATTGAAAAGGTTTGTGCTAATATTGATTAGTACCAATATCTTGTACTCTGAATAACTACTTTAAAGATAACAATATTCTATGCATTAACTATTGTTATTTTACGATTTTGTTATGCAATTTTGTGTTACTATTTTCCATAAAATAAACAAAGAACAAAATGATGCAAATATAGATCATACAAATGATAAGGGAACCAAGAGTTGGAGAAGGGAAGGAAGGAATGGGTAGGGGATGAGAAAAAAAATCAACACAGCATATAATTGTAACAACCCTGCACAATAAATGTAATCTGTATGTACTGCAAAAACATACTAATAAAGATGTGTACAAAAATAAAATTTAAAATATCAATCAAAATTAGGAAATGATCTGCAAATATATTGGTAAGCCACAATCAATAGAAGAGGTAGACAAAACATTGCAGAGTGTGATGTCACGAAGCTTCAACTAGAAAATGTGTCAAAGGGAATGAGGTCTATCAGATTTGAACAGAAAGTTTGCAACTGGATATAAGTACATTCTTATTATAGGCAATCTTGGCAAATTTGTTTCACTCAAATATTTGAAAACAATGTCTGTTTTGAGAGGTATGCTGAGAAAATGTAAGGTAAAGGAGCACAAAATCAATAAAAGATGTTTTTCTGGATTTATCGCTGTGAAACTGAGTTAATAGTTTTGCCTAGAAAAGTACAGAATACCAAAGTAAATTAAACACTAAACCATAAATATTTTTAAAGTATAACTATATATTCACTTATATATAGTGACTTCACTTTCAAAAATGGAAATCAATGAAGTGTATAATTGTTTTTAGAAGAAATTGTAGAGAGAAAAAATGATAAAATGTAAAAATATTTACGGAAGTTACATGGTCTGAGCAAATGTATTCAGTGTGACCCCGAATACATGAGGTGAAAGTGACTTTGCAGACAAAGGGGGCATTTCTTAGTGTAACTGAAATTAAAGCCAGTTAGAGTACCAGATACACAAACATAGGTAATTTAGGTGAAGAAAGATAAGGAAGCATCTATCTAATGCTTATTTTCTTGTACAATATGACCTAATTCATAATTAATATTAATGAAGTAATAGTATCCTTGAAGATATTAGTGTGTTATGTTAGTTTTATACAGTTGAAAATATTACAATATATGCATACATGATTAAATTGGTATTGGAATCTTTATCTGGCTGTTTGGCTTGGTACATCCTGGCACTGCAATGATGCTGAAAAATTCTGTCTGCATCCTGAAAATTAAACTGTGTAAAGCCTAGCCTATATTTAATATTCTGTATTTAATGGATTCATTTTCCCTTCAATGTATATTTTTCTACTGCATTAGGTGAGTAGGTTTACATTGTGCACAAATACTTTAAGAATGTTCACTTTATACATATATTTACTTCATTTAAATCATATATACGATATATAATTCATGGCATATGTAATGTGTATAAATATATATATATATATATAACTACTTCTTGAATAATATACAGATACCATGTACATTATGATATATTCATGAGTATAGATGAAATGATCATTTAGTGTTCATTAATGTCATGTTATAAATAGGTAGAAAAATAAAGATGATACACAAAAAACCAAAATAATTATAACTGGTGAAACAGGTTCATTTAAGTATGTAGAAATTAAAGAAAAGAAGTACAAATAGTATGTGTTCTTTGGAGAGATGTTAACCTGTCTGCTTTGGATAAATATGTAGCTTGCAAATTTTTGTATGAGGCTATAACCTTCATTTTAAGTCATTAATTTCATTAGATATTTGTGTTTGGTATTGCACACATCTACGTTTTAAGTCTAAACCTAAAATTTCTTTCATATTGCTTTACAAGTATTTCTCTGAGCTGAAGTTTCCCATTCTGTTAAGCACAGTGAGAGCACATGTAGTATCCATTTAAAAATTAAAGAATAGTAAGGTGGAGTCAAAGAGAGTGGCTGTACATAAGTTGAGACTCAGAATAAGAAGTAACCACAGTAACTACTAATCAGAGCCCGCTATGGGCAACTGTTGTAACCAGCACTGAATCTATACTAATTTAATCATTGCACTAAACTACAAAATCAGGTCCTTAAGGACAGAGCCTTGCCATTTATCTGGACATTATTTTCCTGGCACACCTAAAACATTAAACTTTTTATTGAAGTGATTAAAATGAAAAACCTGTGTAGGAAACACTGTCATCTGCTGTACAGATGAGGAAACCTAATAAAGTATGGATGAATAAATTCGCTACAGTGATGAGACCAAACCCCGAAGACAAAGTTACCTCACTCCAATGTCCTCAGTGTTCACTACCCGGTTAATAAATCCACAACTGATAGGTGACTCAAAGGGATTTCCTAGGTGTATGCAGACATTTCTATCAAGTGAAGTAATGAACTTGAAATGAGCACAGTGCCGTCCATGCATGGACAAGCTGTTTACGTAAACCCCATCACGGGAGCAGTTTTCAAGCTGTGACAGTTCTTCACTGGAAGGGGTGGGGCTGGGAAGGACTAGGAGGGAGTGATGTTGATGAAGTAGCAAATCCTCTTTCCCTAGTTTAGACAACCATGAGTGTAAATTAAGGAGTATTTTTGCATTTTAAGTTTTCTATGACATTTTTCAATTATTCTATAAATTGTAACTTGTCTGGAGATAACCAGAAAACAGAGTTAAAGGTAGAAAAAGAGGAACTTCAGTTTAATTTTGAGCAACAGAAATGGAAGTGGCTTAAATCTCTGTTTAGTTATTTTATTTCCATTTTTTTATGAACTGCACGCTGGTGGGTACTCAAAGTTCTATGCTATATTTTCTGCTTTCCCATCAACTCCAGTGTCTGTTTTTTCCCCTAACATTTCAGCACAACATGAGTCAATATAGTGTAGCAAAAAATATAAACCACAGAGTTACACAGATGCATGCTTATTACTTTTGAACTGATCTTGGGAACCAAATATTAAAGTATATGAGAGATTTATTATTATTATTTATTCATTTTCTCAGTTTATATCTCATTACAAAATAGAAAACTAGAGTAGCTGTTTAGCTGTTTATTAATGTATTTTTCAGCCATTAGAAAAGACTAGAGTATACAGAGTTGGGCATTTATTTATAACTATGTGTTTAAGAAATTGTTAGGGAAAGTCTGTAAGATAATTATCAAAAAATGGTACTATTTTTACTTAAAACAGGCCACTCATCAACGGTGTCATCCTGTAGACATGTCGGATAAGATTATGTGTTACTCTTACATACATTAGTGACAACATTTAGAATTTGTTAATATACTCTTACACTTTAGCAGGCAGTATAGGTGTATTTCAAATTTAAATATTGACTTCTTTTTTTTTTTTTGGCACTGGGGATCGAACTCACAACCTCGCGCCTGCCAAGCAGGTGCTTAAGACACTGAGCCAAACTCCCAGACCTTACATATATTACGATGTTGCTTAATTTTACCCCTGTCAAAGGTTTATTTCTGTACACATACACACATTCTCACACAAATATTTGCATGCACATAAATAAAAGAAGAAAAATTAGTGAGGCCATTAATCAATGAACTATTTAGAAACCAGTAGGATACTAGCTCATAACTTGCCAATTGCTTATGGAGTTATCCCCTAAGTAAATATTTAAAATTCAGACCATTCTGATTTGTTTGCTGAGACAAAATTACAGGGCAAAATTCAAAGACAAATTTCCTTGATTTGACCACCTGATTATATTGTTCACATTGATTACTTTGGAGAACTTTGGATCTTCCTAATAATTAATGTATATTAATCTCATAAGAAAAAGATTAGTGACATGGTCATTTTGTCAGAAGAAGCAAGTTGATTGACATAAACTTAGTCCTGTCTAACAACTGCATTATTTAAATTCCCCCCAAAGATCACCAGAGAAGAAAATAGTAGACCAGAGATTTAGTCTAATTTCTACTGTGTGATCTTGGTCTAGTCATTAATCTTTGCAGGTTGCCTATTCTTTCAATAATTAAAAATCAACTTATGACAAGATAATCAATTCTGTAATGTGTAATGCGTTATGAAATGCGGGAAATGATATTTGGGCTTACAAAAAGAATAATTCATGCATCTAAAGTGTTTACTTTTGCTAGTTTGTTTACCTCTATTATAACACTGAGTATGCACAAAAAAAATCACAGTTTGTAATAATTGTTAGTTTTTCCATCTTATGTATAGGAAAACTGAACTTGGAAATCCATTAATAATTGATCTAGCTTTCACATATAGTATATGTCAGAACCATGGCTCAAATCAATTTCTGCTCCTAGAAATCCTGGTCTCTTTTCTCTCTTTCCACAGCCACTTCTCACAAATATTACTCACTCCATTTTCTCTTGTTACAGTAAAACATAGGTCGTTGTCTCTTTCAAAATTTAACACGAAAAAAGAAGTTCCACTCTAACACTATTTACTTGACCTTGGGAATGGTCCTTTTACAGTCAGATTTAGAGAGGTAGAAAAGCCTCAAAGGTAGCTTAAGACTTTCCGTCTGCCCAGGGTTTACCTCAAGAATTTACAAATAAAATCACTGCCTAAACAATGGATACAGACTTGGAAAATCTTTAGAAACCCTAAGCACAATGAAGCTCATTAAACTCAACTACTTTAACCAAGTGGTCTGACAGCAGCTTTTTCTTGAAACTCAGAATAATTAGGCAGAACATGAGACTTCTTTACAAAGAAAGCTTCCTCTGTGCTTCACTGCTGACCTAGAATTTGAAAGATGTTTCAACATATATTGGCTCTTCAGAGAAAACTCGGTTCCACTGATGTATTTTTTCCTCTTTGCACAGGGGAGATCAGCATAAAATCTGGCACTTTTGTTAATTCCCAGTGGAACACAGACACCTGGAAGAAAGAAGGAAATAATTTTTACCACCTACAGGTTTCCAATGGGAAGAGCAGAAGAGAAAGAGAACTATGGAGACCAAGACAGGGAAAAGATTAATAAGCACTGCCATCACTGCAGGAATAAAGATTTTTCAAAACAACAACAATAAAAGGTGCTCCTAGGACAGCTGTGCACTATTCCTTTTTCTTCTATTAAAAGAGGAAAAAGGAAAGCATGACAAAACAGAGATGCAAAAGAGGATTGGGAAAAATATAATGAAATAATGGGTCAAGTTCCTGCAGTTGTTAAGAAAAAAAGTAAAAAGAGAAGATAATTTAGTGTCTTATTTTTCATGTATTACATATATGTGTAGGTATTTGTGACTGGAGCCATGTGAAAATTGTGTATCTGTGTAGAAAACAACCCTGACTATAAAACAGATCATACACATAGGAGTTGATGTGCTTTAAATCGTTTGTGTACTACAGGCTCAAGCACAGGCTTTCTGAAACACAGCTTCCAAACGAATTCTGCAAAAATGGAACAGTAATCAAGTGATTTGATTTAGAAAAAAGAAACAAATAAATGATCCTTTCTAACTACTCCTCACTAATAATCCATTATTTATATGTTCTTCTCTGGTACATATTCTTTTTTCCTCAAAATATGGTTGCTCTCTCTCTCTCTCTCTCTCTGTTTTTTCTCTCTCTCAATTTTAAATTTGAGAGGTATGAGCTGTATATATTTTTCTAGAGTCACTTGCTATATGAAAGTGACTTGTTCTGATAACTGTCAAATTCATTTTAAATATAAACAATCACTACAGTGTGTTTCCCTTACATAGATTTTCCCTCATTTTTAAAGGCTATCCTGAAACTGTCTTTAAATATTTTATGTCTCTCAGATTCTAGATTTTAAAAAAAGCTCACACTCATATTGAGATAATTAAAATGAAGCAAAATTTACATATTTGATCTTAAATTGCCATCCAGTCTTTCTTTAATCAACCTATGGTGACAGTAGTTCTGTTGTTGAAAATTAGACTGCCTGTTTCTGATGTCCTTTTAAAAATCAGAGCAGTATGCTGCTTCTGTTTGTATGTCTTCTAGTTTTAAATCTGATAATTACTTACTAACATATCTCATTTATTAAGGAAAACATGGAAGAATTTAAATAATCATCCCAGATGCTTCAAATAATGATCTTGGAAGAGGAAAAAATAGTTAAGCTACTTGGTAGCCTCAGAACAGACTTTTCCTGCTACTCTGCTCAGACAGCAATGCTGCGCAGAGAGGAAAGTGACACTCCAGTGATTTAATTATTGCTCCACTCCTCATTACATATGTGGCCTAATATAGCAAACAACAGCAGAGATGACAGTGTGGAGAGTCAGCTTCCTCCTGCTGAAATCTACAGCATACTCATACTCATAAATAAAGCTCTCAATTTACTGTTGCTACAGAATGCCTACATTTCCGTGGAAGGAGAAAATAATACTCAGATACTCTACTGTCAGTTTTATTAACATGTGGCATACTGAAGATGCCATACTTTTCAGTGATATTTTAAGTATTTTGCCTAATAAGAGTCAGAATGTAGCCACATTCTCATGAATTTCCAGAATGTTCTAGAATTGTGTGCTTATAAGGTCATGCAAATCTCTATCTCTGCACTGTCAAGTGAACAGGATGGTGAGTATTCACTCAATTATTGGTGCCAATTGCCAATTATTCTTCTAGTTTGTATATTTTTCGTGTTGCTGCTTAAAGTTTATTTCTAGACTTCTGAAGTTCTTAAGTGTTTGGCTGATCTTTCTCAGGTTTCTTATGATATTATATTTCATCAATAAGAAAAGTATTCTTTTTCAATGCCTGCCAAATGAGTTATGGATTCCTTTGGCTCTGCACCCAAGCCACAGTCTCTGCCTCTGTCTGCCTCTGTCTCTGTTTATCTCTGTCTGTCTGTCTGTCTCTGCCTCTGTCTCTCTCTCCCTCTGTCCTTCCCTCCCTGTCTGCACTATGTGTATTTGTCCCTATTTATGAATGTTTCCTTCTTTCTTGTTGGTTGATTGTGTTACTTCACTGGCCTAAAATGTTCAACTCTTGTCCTCTTTCATTAATCTTTATGTCAACAAATCTAGCCTTCACTTCAAAGTTCTCATAAAGTGCAACAACATCAGATTTACCCTATTTAATGGACATTCACAGGTATTTGCCATATGTAGATATGGTAGCCCATACCATAACAATGAAGGTAAAATGGATCTTTAGAAATTGCACCATTTCTGCATACTTTCTGAGGCTGAATGGTAAATTTCCACTGCCCTTGCCCAACCCAAGTGTGTACAGAATATACAGATGCTGTCCCCAGATGCCCAGCTAGTTTCCTTTCACACGAAAGGGAAGGAGCTGAGAATGGCCATTGGATAAGACAGCTGGCAGACTTCTTGTCTTGTATGTCATTGTAGTTCTCCCATCTCTTCTTTACCAAAAAAGCTGTTTTGACACACGAGATGGGGTGTGGCAAAGCTGGCTGGGTAAACGAGCAGAGTCTGTCAATTACAAGGTCCCAGGACAGAGCCAAGTAACTCCCAGGATCCTGTATGTGAAAATTCTTCCAGGCTCCCAAGAAATGTGGACGGCATAAAAGAGATGAGATGCCTGGAGGAGTTTTGCCATCATGACTCCTCAGGGTAGCCCACACTGTGTCTTCCAGAGTTGGGAGTATTTTTATTTTTGCTCTTTAATCCTTTTGTCTATTGTTTGGCCTATGTTCACTCTACAGAGCAAACCTCTTACCCCTTCACTCTTCACTTTCAGATAAACTTTGGCAGTGTTTTTGGCTGGTCTTTTCCAATTTTTTCTTCAAGGCAAGAAGAGCCTGGAATGCTTTAAATTGGTGAGCCGTTTCCAAGAGAGCTACCTGATAACAGTTTCACACCTGAACTTGGAAGGTGGTGATTTGAGGCAGCAAGAGATCTCTCTGCTTCCTTTTTTCCCTTGTTACAAAAATAAATGGTGTCCTGGTCTCCTGGGAAGTGGAGAACTGTATGGACCTGGTAAGCCAGTAGAGGTATGATGGATGCTGGGAATTAGAGGCACTGAGTGCTGGTTCACAGCATGGTAACAGTCTAGGAAAATTCTGCACCTAATAATTCTGCTACTGAAGATGATTTGCCTTTTCTTTACATTCCTCCAGCACTGTATCTGTACTTTTATTATCTTTACTTTTATATCCTTCTTTCTTTATTTATTTGACACCGGAAATTGAGCCCCGGGCCTTCCCACTGAGTTACATTGCAGGTTCTGCCTTTTGTTTTGTTTTGCTTTGCTTTGTTTTGTGTCTGAGATAGATCTTCACTAGGTTGCTAAGTTGGCCAGTCTAGGCCTGATCATGGACTCCTCCTGCTTCAGTTTCTCACAATGCTGGAATTGGAGGTGTGTGCCACTACACCTCTCTTTAATTTCTATTTATAGTCTGTCCTGCATTCTATTTTATGTACATATGTAACACACAAGCACGCATTCATACATATGTCCTTAATTTATGTTTACAATCATATTTTAATGAATTTTTCCAGTTAAATACTGCATATAAAACTGAATGCTTATTGTTTTAAAACAGCAACGATATTGGGCCTATGTTTTTACTTGTGGTCTACTAGGGATGTCTTGTCTCTAGAAAGTCAGCTGATATTACTGAAATGCCAAGGAGCTGAAATATCCAGGGACCAAACAGTTATCTTTCTGTGCCCCTCTCCACATAGCCTCTACATGTGACCAGCCTGAGCTTCCATGTGGCACGGTGACCCCATGGAAGTAAGTGTTCTCATGGAGCTCCCCGGAACTTCAAAGATGAGACTGCAAAAGACTCACATTAACCAGAAAGTTTGTAGTCGCTTGACATCAAAAACCACTTCTGCCATGTAATATTGAAGCGGCAAATTAAGAAAACCAGTCCAATTCAGGGTGCAGGGAATTAGACTTATCTCTTAGTGATAAAAAATAGCAAATGAACAGGTTTTAGTTACACTTAAATTAACATATTTCAAATCCTGTCTTTACCAAAATGCAAACATTAAGTAATATGCAGAAATTCTACTTTTGTGGATTTTGTGCCTGATTCATATTAGTGTCACCTCAATGTGAACTGAATTCAGTACCACAGTTAAAATTAGCTACCATAAAAAAAAATTAGCTACCATATCAAGCTTCACATTTTCAGTAGTTTAACAATATGTAAGCTAACTTTTCATTTATATTTTATTCCAGTGCTTCTGCATATCAATTTCTCTCCCATCCACTTTAAAGAAAGTTTTAATCTTGTAGTTAGTCTAATCAGAGTGCACAAAGTACATCTGACCACAGCAGAAGACTACAAAGCTGGAGGCTTGTATGGATGATATATGGGGTACATCTGAAGAAGGCTTACATGATTTCTACCCTCATTCCATTGACTGAAATGTCACGTGGTTTTTAAGTTAAAGGGATCACAGAAATATTGAGGCATGCACAAATATGTGACGTAACAGTTTCTGTTACAGTTCTTCCTTTGGATCATTTGTACATAAAACTATTTGCAGTCTTTTTCCTAAATAGTCACAGTGTCTTGTTTGGTATCTATTGTCTTTGTGATTCACAATCCTTTCCAATGGCATTGTCATATTGGATATGTGTTCTTCATCCTAATTCATTGATTTATGAACTAAAAGGAGGAAAATATTTTCTCTCTCCTCTGCCTACAATATACATAACTAATACATACTCGTGTACTTATGAATCAGAGCTTGTTAAATACAATAGATGCAATAGATCCCTCTAGCCAGAAGGGGAATTGTGGAGATATGCAGAAAGATTGAGTCCTACTCCTGTTCTCTTGATGTAAATTTTTTGATGTAATTTTTTGACATTGTTACTATGTTCTTCTTTTGCTACTGTCCATTGAGGTCAAATGTGAATCAGAGTTTACTGCAGATTCTGTTTTATGTGCATACTGGACACTCCATGGTCCAGCATTAGATAAAAATTACTTTTCCAAAGTCTTGTGTATTAAATGAAGAGTGCTATTTAAAACCAACATCTGTGTTCTAGTTTATATATTAGTATGGGTTTACACTAGTCACTTATCCACCTAGGGGCCTAAGATCTGATAACTACAATTAAGAAAAGATATATTTGGCTCAGGGTTTCATAGGATTCAGTCTATGATTAGCTGGCTCCTTGGCAGAAATGGCACAATTGAAAGGCATGTCAGTGAAAACTTTACAGATCATAAGTGTATAGTTTAATATATTTTTATAAATAATAGTACACTAGCCAAGAAATAAAAAGTCATCAGCTCTTTAAAAAAACCCTCTTCATGCCATATTATGGACATCAACTTTTTATACCTCCAAGTGTAAAAATTTTGCTGATTTATAATAAATCAGTGTTATGGAATTTTAAACTTCATTTAAATGGAGTCCAGTGGTATACATTCTCTTACTTTTGGCTTCATTTGTTCAACATTACATTTTTAGATGTAATAGCTGATTTATTGGGGTATAGTATTTATCTTATAAATATTTTGCAATCTACTTATTTCTTCTAAGTGGATGAGAAATTGAAGTTTTTCTACCTTTTGACTTATTATGAAGGGGCTTTAATGAACATTGCTGTATATGTATGTAGTATACATCTTAGAATGGATATATGGAATTGTAGATATAGTATTCACAGAAGGATAGGAAATGCTCCCAGCTTCCTGAGGTGTTTAACTCCTATTGGTGTTTGAAAATTCTCTTTCCTTTAATACCCTGAATTCCTGTTTTCAAAAATATCTAAATTAAAAAAAAAATTTAACTCCTATTGGTGTTTGAAAATTCTCTTTCCTTTAATACCCTGAATTCCTGTTTTCAAAAATATCTAAATTAAAAAAAATGACTGCACTCAAGGTGACCTTTTTTAGATGTTTTATCTTTCTTGTTGTGTTTTCTTCAATATGAGATGTGATTAGAAAATCAGGTGGATGTTTAAATTAAAAAATACATTTTGACAAAAGCTGCATTGCCATTAACCACCCTCAAAACACTCCCCCTTTGCTCATAACACATCTGTTCCAATGTTCTTGCCGGTTCCAGAGGTCTTTGGTGGGTGTCTTTAACTGCACAGTCATGGCTGCTGCTATGTCCTCAATAATCCAAAACATTTAACCTTCCATGGTCATTTTGAAATTTGAAAAGAGACGAAAGTCTCATGGTGCCAGATCCAACAGACAACATGGAAGAGGACACATCGTGATGTCTTCATGAGGCTAACTTTCCACTGTATGCCACTGTGCAGTGGCATTCACTGTGTTTTTGATCACATGTGCAGAGACACTCATGAAAGTGAGCTTCCAGAACTGCTTCAGAAAGTGACAAGAGTGATGGGATGAGTGTGTTTGAAATGAGGAGTCTTTCAAGGGGGATTAGCAACAATACATCCATTACTGTAATGGTTTTTTTAAATTTAAATGCAGTGCAGTTTTTGATGAACCCCTGTAGTGTGTGAAATGCAGCCAAAACTTAACACCTTTGGGTTTTGTCTGCTTCTTTTAAGTCTGATACTTCAGAAAACATGCATCTTATTTTGTTATTTAAAACTAGTGATAATCTTTCCTAACATTCGTCCACAATTACTCAAAGATGACCATTTTCTGCCTTCTAATATCAGTTACCTCCTTGTCCAGTACCTGACCAGGAAGTCAAGTCTTCATGCTGTAGCTTTTAAAGCAGTATTCTCTTTCCAGGATGAACTTCAACACTCAGCAGCAAGATTACATTTGGTACTCTATAAATAAAACCTGAAATCTTAATTGATTTGCATAACAAAGGTTTACTTCTTATTCATATCATACTTTGCGCTGCAAAATAGCAGGCACTTCATCTTGGAACCATGCTGTTTCTCTGATCACCACAGCAAAAGAAGAAAGAACTGGAAGTTCAGAGGTGCACATTTTACCTTGTTCAGGAAGTAAGTTATGTCACTCACATCCAACCTTTGTTTTAGAAAGTCCAGAATTTATAGTTTCATGCTAAGTGCATACCAAAAGGTCAAACTCATGAATATTTGGTAGCAATAAAAATTTCTGCCATACAGCCTCTTATCAGAACCTCAAGAACATAAACTGAATGAACACAAAAATATACCTATGTCACCTAGGCTAGGCCTCTGTACAACAGTGAGACATTTAAAAAATCTAATTTTTCAAGTGGCTCATTTTCCATTCAACTACAAATTTAGCTTGCATCCATTTAGAGAAAAAGAGAAGAACATATTTTAGTGTCAGGTACTCAGCATCATGATAGAAGTATCTAAATTTTAAGCCCTATTATAGCACATATAAACCACATTTTCTTTATCTGTTCATCCACTGAGGAGTATCTGAGCTGATTCTATATCTTGGTTATTGCGAATCGTGCTATGATAAACATGTATGTACAGGTATCTCTATAGTATGCTGACTTCAATTCTTCTGGTATGTACCAAGGAGGGGCATAGCCAGATCATATGTCAGACATACTGATCTTTATAGTGGTGGTGCTAATTTACATTCCTACTGACAGTGAATAAGTGTCCCTTTTCCTCCAACCTTGACAGCTCAAATAGGTGTGACCTAGATTAAAAAAGAAAAAAAAAAGGTATGTGAAAGTAGCAGGGGGACTTAGAAAAGAACAGGATTAGGAAAGGGGTAGGGAAGGGCAAGAGACAGCAATTGGGGTCAGATATGATTAAAGTATGGCATAAACTGTATGAATATGCCACAACAAAACTCCATTGTTATGTATAATTAATATGCACTAATAAAATATTGATATTGCTTTGACTTTATTGTTTTTCCACAGCAGTACTATTAATGTTTAAAATTCCCACAAGTAATCGAAATCAAGGGACATACTGGTACTTATTTCTCTTAAATCTTAATAAGAGGAAGTCAATGTGAATGGTTTCCAAATTAACAGGACACATTCATCTGAAAACTTTTCCTCATATGGGACCTGTGGGAATTCATCACTTCTCATATAATCGCTACTAAATCAAAGAGTTAACACAGGTTACAGCTTTCCTAAAAGTGCCTTTGTAACTTATTAGCCATGCCTTATTTATTATTTTTCAATACTCACATAAATTGTTTACAAAAAGACCTTTACAATAGCTGCTGTCCATGACTTCCTCTGGATTCATTGCCTTAGGAATTTCCTCATTCCTCTATATTTTAAGCTAGTATTTGTAATTTCTGATAACTTTTCAAAAGATATTCCTTTCTATAAAATAAATTGAAGCTTTTCTCTGTTTTCTACAATGTTATTCCCAGTGCTGTCACCTAATGATCTCCAATAAATAATTTTTGAATTGAAATGGATACAAACTCAGGATTATTCTTCTATTCATCAATTTGCACAACTTTGATTTAAATTAAGTTCAATTGAGGCTGGGGATTGAGCTCAATGGCATAAGCACCTGCCTGGCAAGCATGAGGTAGTGAGTTCAATCCCCGATACCCTCTCCCCCCCACCAAATAAACTAAATTAAGTTCAACTGCATGTGGTCAAAAGGAAGCAATAACATTTCATCCAGATTTTTGGTCTCCTGCAAATAAGATGGATAAGGAGAAATTCCGGAATGTCTCTGTCACTTTTAGAAATTATTCCAGGTCTGACATCATTTTGTACTTTCTGTCCACTGTCTGAGATAGTGAATCTTATCCTCAGTGATTAATATAGTTGATAGAGTGGCAGCCATCACCTCTGAACTCCAGGTAACACACAGATGACGACACAAAGGAGACGCAGACAAAGGCTCATGGAAATTCTCTTTTTATGCTTTTTAGAAGAGGATACTCAGCAATTCTACTTGCATACCTCAGCCAAAATATATAAAAATAAGCACACTAGTTCCAGTAAAGTTGGAAAATATAGTTGTATCTCAATTCACCAATTCTTTGTAAAACTATGGAGTTTCATATTTGAGGAAGAAAGGTTTGAGTGGATATATGTGTATGAAACCTTTAATCTTCGACAAAGCTGGAGCCAGAAAAGCCAGGATCCTTGAGGAGAGCGTGAAGCATAGAGTAACAGCTAACAGTCACTGGCATAGGTGTGAGAATCACCAGATTTGAAATGAAACTAGAATTTTTTAAGCTACATGTATTCGAACAATATCTACTTAAATTTTATATTTATAATTATATAATCATAAAATTTCTCCTATAAGTTTGACATCTGTCTTTAAAAGTTTTGTAAAATTATTTAAGTGTAACTAGCTTTGGAAATAAAACTATATTTTCTTCCTAGTATCATCATTTTTGTTTTCTTAAATTTTTTTTTAATTTCAAAAAGCAAAGCAGAAAAAAGGGTAGAAATAATACAGAATTTTGAAAAAAAACAGTAAGAAATCAGCAATAGTTAATTTATATCATATTGTTATCTTAGAAGTAGTTGTTCAGGTTATAATATCTAGGCATAAAAAATAATCAGACAATCAAACAATGACAACACAAACTATTCTTTTTATGAACTAACAGAATTAGTAGTATAGTTATTTATCTTGCAAACTTATACATGCATACAGTTATACATATATATAAAATCTTTCCCTTTCTTTGATTTCTCCTTTCCCCTATCCCAGTTGCTCTTTAATTTTGAGTGCTTTCTTTCCCTTTCATTATTACAATATCTATTGCACATTTTGGATCTTATTACTCTTTCAGTTTTTTATTATAATTATTTGTTTTTTATACTAGGGAGACGATACGTTATTTACACATGTGACTCTGATTTATCTCACTTATGAGTATAGTCTCAAGTTGCCTCCATTTACCTATAAAAGCCTCAAGATTATCCTTTTTATAGCTGAGTAATATTCCATTGCATAAAAATACCACATCTTTTTCATCCATTCTGCAGTTGATGGGCATTTTGGTTGCTTCCAAGATTTAGCTATTACATATTGGGCTGTCATAAACATGGGTGCACATTTATGGATAAAAGATCTAAATATTAAAATAGAAACACTAAATCCACTGGAAGACAAGGTAGGCAGAAATCTTGAAGACATAGGGTAGGCAAAGCGTTCGTGAACAAAATGCAAACCACACAGGAAGTACTTCAAAGAATTGGTAACTTGGATCTCAACTTGCTAAAAAGTTTTTGCACTTCAAAAGAAATCACCAACAAGGTGAAAAGAAAACCAACAGAATGGTAAAGAATTCTAGCCATCTGTCATGTAGATAGAGGACTTATATCCAGAGCATATAAAAAATTAAAAAACATCAGGCCCCCCAAATTGAAAGGCCCAATCCAAAAATGGGCATTTGAGATGAACATGCACTTCCCAGATGAAGAAATAAAAACAGCAAATAAATACATGAAGAAATGCTCAACATCACTGATCATTCGAGAAATGCAAATTGAAACAACACTGAGATTCCGTCTCACTCTAGAAAGTATGCCTGCCATCAAGAAATCAACTGATAACAAATGTCAGTGGGGCTTTGGGAAAAAAGGAACCCTTTTACACTGTTGGTGGGAGTGTAGACTGGTGCAGTCACTGTGAAAATCAGTGTGGAGATTCCTCAAAAACCTAGGATTGGAAGTTCCATTCAATCCAGCTCTTCCTCTTCTGGGTATTTTTTCCAGAAAAACTGAAAATGTCATCATTTTCTTATTTGTCTGGCAATTGCTTTATTTAGTAGAAAATAGATGGGTTTTTATTAAAAAGATATGATTGAATTCCAGCATATATCCATCATATAATCTTTTCAAGGACTAGCTTTTCTATCTGTAAAATAGCAGTGCTGATACTTTTTCATATCGTTATAGCAAGAATTACATGCAAAATTGTATAAGGGTAATTTTCCAGTGCGGGACAGTACCAGAGCATGGAGAGAGTGAGCACTGATAATTTTGTGCTTACTTGAAATCATATACATTCTCTTTTTCTTGCTTTTCTAATAAATTTATTGAATTCCCCAAATCCAGGATATGCTGAACATTGCTGGTAGCTGTTTACCTTATTGTGTGTTAATACTTAAAGTGTGGGCTAGGTCTTTGTTCTATTGAGGTTTTCATCAGAAATACAGTAGCAAAGGTTTTAGTTCATGAATTATTTCTTGTCTTTGAAACAAATGCTGATTAGAAATCAACAAATGGCACACACTGTTCTAAATTAATATAAATACGCAAAAATACAAAGAGAAAATGCTCAGTATGGCACATAGTAGGGGCTCAATAAATATTTGATAAGTGAATTGCTTAAAGATAGGATGAATGGCTGAATATATTTACGTGTTCTTCATAGACTGATCCCATGGGTTTTTTCTACCAAGGAATTTTCAAGAACTGATGAGTTGGCTGCTGCATAGTTGCAGTTGTGTTTCCTGTGTTTATTAGCTCCTAAGTCATACTGGCAGACCTCCACTTTACTGTTAAATTTGGTGGATGCTACAGACTCAACTAAATGAACCATAGCACATATAAAATGAATCTTAGCCAAAGAGAGAGTAAAAATTGAAACAATTGCTTCTTAGTAGCATCAATTTCTCACCAAAACTACATAGCATTGGGGAAGCACATTAAAATAAAAAGTTTTATTTTCCTAAAGACTTTCAAAGTATCTTAGCAATCATTTGTTGCTGGTTGTCTTGAGAGTTTTGTATCCTTTTATTCAATTTAATGATTTATTTATGATTTTGCTAATAAAGATTCAGCTTCCTGGTCTTAAACTGATAAATTGACTTCTGTGGTTCTTTTTTCTCATCTTTAAATGAGAGAAGTAAAAGTATCTTAGCCAAGATTTCATTGATCGCTAACATTCTGTGGTTCTAACAATTTGTTGGGCAACTTCACAGTAGCTTCAAAGCCCAGTCTTCTGCTTACTGCATGAAAACTTCCTTTTTCTTATTCTTTTTTCTGTATGACATCTCCCCCAGAGGGTCAAGCAATCTTAGCTTGAAAAATCTCTTATTAAAGAATACCTCTCGGGAAGGATAACTCCACCATCAGGTATTTTTAATTATGAAATAGTTCTTTATTTTGAGACAGAACTTTTGTAGGTAATTTCTACCCATTTGTTCAAGTTTTTCTGCCTTAAGTGTAATGCTTCTTTATGCTGACAGCCTATCAAATATCCTCAGCTGTCATATCTACCCTAGGCTTCTTCTCTAAGCAAAGCACATTCAATCCCTTCAGTCATAAACTTAAATGACAATATCTCCAGACCTATATGATTTAATAGTCTCCTCTAAAGCCAGAATTAATAACCCTCAATAAATTTATCATATGTTTTTTTCCAAAAAAATCACTAAAACTATGGCTCTATTCTATGAGCAGTAAAGATGGATTATTTTCATATATTTAATTCTTTCATTTTTGAAGCTAATAATTGTGATTTTGAAGTTATAAAACTAGCTCTTGATTTCATTGCATAAAACAATATTTGTGAACTTCCATCTCAACATCTTATCAGTTATATGACCAAAATTATCGTTGTTGTGTCATATGTAGTTATTCTCATTATCTGGTTATTCTGCTCATGATACAATATAGAATTGTGAAGTTTGTAAGTTCATTTGTAAGTATAGCTTTATGAATAATTTCTGTACTTACAGTTGTACAAAAACATCACTGCCAGACCATTTTATTTTAATTGAAATGGGAAATTTCCTTGACTTGATAATTTTTAATAAGGACAGAGCAATTAATCTATATATAAACAAATACACTGACACATGCATATACCTGTGTTGATCCATTATTTTATTTACATGTAATTGTTTTGCTTGTATATAACTAACAATTATTTTAAAGTAGTAACACCAAAATTAACCACGACCATAAAAGCATAAATGTTTATATTTATTTTTTAAAGTTAATGATAACTATTTGAGGCCATTAAAATGAATTTAGGAACATAAAATAAATTGTTTTGCAAATTTAAGGCTGAGAAAATTATACAGTACTTTAATTATAATGAAAGAAAATTTTGTGGAATATCTAGAATATAACCTATATGATGTGCATAAGCACTATTAAGATACTTTTACAATAACAATCATCTCAAATTTGGTTACCATTTCTATATTGTCAGTATCACTTCACAGTTCATAGTAAAATAAGGAAACATTTTAAAAATTCTACTTCAAATTCATTTCCTGAACCTCTAATAAAACTTCATGTAGAGCTTTTGAAAGGAGAAATCTGTTTCCTTGACTATCAATAAATCATAGTAAAACAGATTTTTACTGAGAATATGAGTTTGACTGAAAAATTTCAAGAGAAAAACTTCCTTATTTTGATTATTAATGCAAATCTGTCTTTTGTTCTATCAGAATGATATTAGATTAAATGTCTTTATCACAAGATTTTTCTCATTGTATTGAAGCACTCAACTGGGCATTAAATGAGTTGACCAAACTATTTTAATGCCTGAAATGGCTCACATTGGTCATTTATAAGTTATTTTTTAGTACTATTTTTAAAGTTGGTGTGATGTTTTCTAGTTTGGTCAGGGTGACAGTTTCCTGAACTAAAAGCAACAGAAAAATTCCTCTTTCAGACAAAAGTCAATCAGTTCTATGATAAGGATTGGAAAGAAATTTGAGATACTAAATTCCCATTCATGGGTTTACATAGTTATATTTTCCTTCAAAAAGTGATCCATGATTAATTTAAGGAGGCGAGCCCTTTTAAATTGTCACTAATTGGCATTTAGTTCATTGTGAAGTCACAATATAGTTTATGCCATATGAAGTGTCATTATCATCAAAATCATCTTCTTGTCAAATTCTGGCACCTAAGAACATTGCATGTCAGATCTCCGTGGGGAGAGGTCTCTCCCTTTTCTTCTCTCAGGAGTCTTCCAGTTGTAGTCTATCTAGTTTTCGAAATGTCCTCTGGTATTTATTTAGAGGCTCATTCAGTTCCCAAACTGTATGGTTACCCTCTTGAGACGACTGGTCATGAATATTGATGCATGGAATCGTGTCAGGTCTAAGGTAGAACAGAAGTGATGAGTCCATACACTGGGATTTACTGATCATGTCACATTTCAAACATGTTCAAGGCATAGTGTCAGAATGGCCCTGAAATACCAGTGCAGTGTTAAAACTCTGTGACTAGCACTTGCCATCTCCAGAATTCAGTATAAACACTAAACCCCAGGTTCCACATGGTGCTGGTTTCCAGGTAGGGAACATTTTTAGAGAAACTGAAGGTTGAGTTCAGGAACAACCCCACTTGCCATCTCTCCACCGACATATTGGTGGTCTTTGTGCTTCCTGCGTCAACTTTTGTCTCTACAAAGGAGAACTCTTGGCAAGTTCATGGAAAAAATGTTTCATTGCACTACAAACCACCGCTCCTGTCCCTAAGTACTTTAGTCTCGTTGGGTCCACAGGACAAAAGAGGATCTGCAGAAAGAGATTTTACTTTTTTCTCTGCAGACCCAGGCAAAACTTTGCTAGCATTTGTGGGACTGTAGTCTTCCCTCACAGGACAATGGACAAGTATAACAATTCTAGTCTGGAAGCTATGTGACTATTTCAGGTTCCATGTGGATTTGGGTCATACCACCAGTTATGCCACTGGGATTCACACACCTGATTGCTGAGTGTGAGCAGATAGCCAGTGCAGTTCAGAGGAGATGAGTATCAGTTGTAGTTCTGAGGCAGTTGTAGCAATGGGAGTTGTGGTTCATGTTACTCATCATTCTTTAGCTAAACTCTGTTGGGAAATGTGATCACTGGGACACTGAAAATGCTGCTTCTTCAACATCTATGAAGAAGATGATTCTTGTGTGTATCAGGTAGATTGCACAGTCATGGTGCTCATCATGTCTGCAAGGATAGCACACACTAACAGCCTCCAGCTGTACCATCAGAATCTGCATTGCCGGATCTTATAACTGAATGTGCCTAACATTCATTTGTCTTTCCGTGGTTTCCTTTCACACACAAATGAGATCTATAGAGAGGTCTGAAAGTTTACCTTGGCCGAAATGTCTGTCTCTGTTTCTGTCTCTGTCTCTGACTCTCTCTCTCTCTCTCTCTCTCTCTCTTCCTCTCTCCCTCTCTACCTTTTGTGACAGGGTCTCACTATGCAGTTCAGACTGACCTTGAACTCCTGCTTCCCTAGTGCTGGAATTACAGGCATGGACCACCCACACACGGGTTACATTTTCTTGATTTATCTCTCACTGATAGATCTCTTACACTTCCAACTCCACTTTGGGTCTGCTTGGTGGGGAACCCAAATAATGCAAAGAGATTGCAACATGTATTCTATTTTAGTTGAATACTTACATTATTTAAATAAGAATTCATTCATGCATTAAATAAGAAAATGATTCTTCCTACTGGAATTTTGTTGGGAAGATTAAAGTAGCTCCGATATTTAAATGATATAAAATAGTATAGGAAGTTGTTAAATTGGTTTTCATCTTTCATTTGAGGTTGTATTAAGAATATTTCAAAATATATGATCAAATCTTGATTTTGTTGTATTTAAATTTTTTCATTTGGTTTGCAACTGAGAAAGATTTAGAAGAGAAGTATTTAAACTCATTTTTTTCTTTTCTTTCTTTTTTTTTCTTTTTTTTTTTTTTGTTTGTGTTTTTGAGACAGGGTCTCACTATGCAATTCAAGCTGGCCTTGGGCTCACTTTGTAGGCCCAGGCTGGTCTCGAACTTGCAATGCCCTGCCTGCCTCAGCTTCCCAACTGCTGGGATTACAGGTGTGTGCCACCATGCCTGGCTCATTTTTGTGGTTTTTCAGTCAAATTTTGAGTTTATTGTAAAATCAATGACCTCAGATTTGTTTACGAGCATCTTTCTTTTCCAACTTTCTTTCCTACAGGTTTCAAACCATTCTTTTCTGAACAGGCCTTTGGAAAGAATCTTTATGTTTTCCAAACCTTCTTGATTTTTTATGAGTGGCTTAGTTGTGTTTTGGCCTTGGAATATTTTACAGTCCAACTTTTTCTTCAACAAATCAATATTTTGATTGCAGTTGATGCTAGATTGCTGTACTTTGTAGTATGTAGTTTTAAGGGTAAAAGTGAGAGGCAGTAAAAGAGAACATGGTCTAAACTTTTCTCTTGTTTTAAATATTTATACTGATCTTACCTGTTACATTCTGAACAGATAGGAAGCAAGTTGTAAAATGCTTCCTTTTAAAAGAATTAGAGTGCATTAATTTAAAATGTATGTGTAATAAGAGAAACAAACTTGCAATACAAAAAAAATTATGAATTCAAATATATTAGAAATAGTAGTTTCATCATGCATTTTTATGTTTGAAACATATATATATATATCTATTATATTTTGTGAAGCATATATACATATACTTATAAAACATGAACTCATATTAATTCCTAAACCATTAGAATTGAATACACCACTATATCTTAAAAGTGAACTCAAAATGCTATAGTTTAGAAACATGAAACTGTTTCCTTTTCAATATTTCATCAAAGATTCACTGAAACAGAACTAATAATGCTAACTAAATTCTATTGTAACAAAATGACTAAATTCTGTTATAAGAAAATAAAAATATTTAAAATCTTCACTTTTTAAAGTTGCTATTTTTGTAGCAATTTTGGAATTGCAAAAATATAGTCCTATCTTGACCCCTTCCAATTTTCCTAATTATTAATGCCTTACATTTGTGCAATGCATTTATGACGGCTTATGGACTCACACATGGACACATTATCATTAAAGTCCATAGTTTATTCATATTCCCTAATTTTTAAAATCTGATGTCCTTTTCCAGGGTTTCATCAGAAATACCACATTCCATTTAATTGTCATTTCTCCATAGCCTCCTCTTTTCTGTGACATGGTCTGTGACTTTCTTTAATTGATGTCCTTGACAATTCTGAGGCATACTGGTCAGGCATATTTCAGGATACTCCTTTATTAGAATTCATTATGCTTTTTCTGTTGATAAATCTAGGTGATCAGTTTTGGGGAGGAAGATGACAAAAGTAAAGTGCTATTTTTATCATGTCACTTCAAGGGTGCTGTCAACATGATTCATGAGTGCTGATGTTGAGGTTCACTACCTGGTTGAAGTATTTGTCAGTTTTTCCACTATAAATTTACACTCACTCTCCCTCCCCACCACTACCGGTACATCTTAGGAGGTATGAGTGGTTTGTACATTCAAAATTATGTTCTCTGTAATTAGGAAAAAAACATCTACATAGATTATCTGAGATTCTTCTATACCAGATATTTATCTATTTACCATAAATCACTTTGTTCTATTCATTAATTTATATCCTTACAATATAATTTTTTTAAATTTCTACTTTGAGTTATAATGTAAAACATTAAATTGTTGCTCTAATCATTCCAACTTTGGTCATTAGAGGTTTTTAACATTGTTTTTGTTTTTTGTTTTTTGTTTTCCTAATTGGTTCTTGTGTCCCTTTGGTATACCCTCAGAGTTGTTTGTATATGTTTTCTCTTAGTACTTCCTTATTTTCTCACAACAAAAAAATGCCTCAAACTCAGTTCTGGGAATTTCCTATCCTGTTCCTGGAATCAGCTGTGTGTCCATCTAGACTTGGTGCTTTTGATTGGAAAATGGTTTGTCAAACAAAATTCTGGATGTTGAACATGCTCACTGCTAGTTGGAGTCATTTACTTATGTGACTATGTGAATTTCTGTACATGCACATCTGTAACCACCTGTAGATGTTTTAAGCTCCACATGAGTCCTTGCTGATATTCCAAATTAATCTATTATTACATGGTCTATTCTAGCCTCCTTCTGTAGCTTATCTCCAAACCCAACGCTAACAGTGTGAAAGCTAGACCTCATGACCCTCTATCCATTTATTTATTCTATTGCAGTCCCTGTATACGGCAGTCACAGAATTGTTAAGTCTTTGCCCCGTGGCAAACAACTTTCTAAACTACACTTAATATTTTCCATTTTTTTGCCTTTAGCATTACATGCATATGTCATTTCCAAAGTTACAGAAGTCATCACTTTTTACACCACCTGCTTCTGTGAGGTTTTTGCATACTTTTGTAATTAATTAAGTACTCTCATATTAATTCACATGCATTAAAGTTTGTTCTTTGTAGCATAAAATTCTATACATTTTGATTAATGCATAATTTGATATAGCTACCATCACAATATCATACAGAGTATTTTCACTATTCTAAAGAAAAACACTGATTCTTCTATTTAATACTCTAAGAGTATTAGAAAAGAGAAAATGTATCATCTTGTTTTATAAACCTATAATGTTGCTGTTGTGAATTTGCCATTTGTCTCTTTTGGTTTTTGTCTTTCTTGTATGTGTCTTTTTTCTCTTAAATAAAAAAAAAAACACTTTAAAAGAAAGTTTTAAATTTTTGATATAATTGAATTTATTGAGTTTGGTTTTTTTCTTTTTTTTGTACCAGGGATTGAACTCACAACCTTGTGCATGCCAGACAGGTACTTATGCCACTGAGCTAAATCCCTGGCCCATTAATTTTATATATAACACTTTTAGTTTCCTATTTAAGAAACTTCTGCCTAACTTAAGTTTACCAAGACTTTTCTCTGTTTTCCTCCAAGTATTTAATAGTTTTATTTTTCACAATTGGGTCTAGGTTCCATGGAAGTTAATTTTGTATATGCTGTCTGTGTGTCTTATAATGACAGAAGCTGATTGCTTTTTATCTCTCTCTCTCTCTCTCTCTCTCTCTCTCTCTCTCTCTCTTCGGTACCAGGAATCGAATTCAGGACCTTGGGCTTGCCAGGCAAGCAATGCTCCACTGAGCCATGTCTCTGGCCCCTGATTTTTCTCTTTTTACATATGGTTACCAAATTGTGCCAGAATAAGTGGGGCACAGTGGTGGATGCCCGTAGTCCCAGCACTTCTAAGGCTGAGATGGGGGTGTTGTTTGAATCCAGGGATTCAGGAGTAGCTTGGGCAATGTAATGAGGCTCTATCGAATCTATCTATCTATCTATCTATCTATCTATCTATCTATCTATCTATCTATCATCTGTCTATATATATCTCAGAGCAATCAGTTGAATAGACTTACCCTTTCCCTGTTTAATTTCCATTCCCCTTTTCAAAAAATCAGCTGACAATAAATCTAAATTTTGGCTGTTATGTACTCTTTTCTATTCCACTTATGTTTCTCTAACATTGTGCTGTCTTGATTGTTGTAGATTTACAGCAAGCTTTGAAATCAGATAATATGAGTACTGTGACTTTGTTCTTGTTTTTCCACTTTGATTTCACTTTTGCTTTGATTTCTATTTTTTTAAATTATTGTAGTGACTGAGGAATCAGTTTGACAATGTATGCATATGTAAACAATGTCGGTTAGAATTTGATTGGAATTGTTTTGAATCTGTAAGTCAGTTTATGAAAGACTAGCCTCAAAATATGTAGTCTTATTTGTATTTGATGAATATCACTTTCTTTAGGTGTTGTTTCATATTTCTCATTGATATTTCATAGCTTTTGCTAAACAGGGCTTGCATGTCATTTGCTAAATTTATCCCTATTAATTTTATATTTTGATGCTATTGTAAAGGTTGTTTTTTAAATTAAAAAAAAAAAGAAAGAAAATGTAAGAATGGGTGGTGGTGCTTGCCTGTAATCCTGGTACTAAGGAGGCAGGAGTTCAAGGCCAGTCTGAGCTACATTGTGAGACCCTGTCTCAGGAGGGAGGGAGAAGGAAGGAAGAGAAAGACAGAGGCACAGAGAGAGAGAGAGAGAGAGAGAGAGAGAGAAAATTCTTTCTATCTTTTCTTTTTTTATGTCTGTCTTCTGGGACCAGGTTGTTCACACAGACCTGGAGAAAGTTTGCGCCAGCTAACTTCCCAGTACTTAACAGTTAGATTCTTTCACAAGGGTTTCGGTTCTTGGGCAGTCTATGATAAACTCAAGTATTTGCTCATTAATGTAAGAACCTTGAAACCCTGCACTTGAGTCATGGACAGGTTTTTATTCAAGTATTTTCCATCTGGTTTGCCCAAAATGAACTTTCCTTGAATTATTCTTAGAGGAGAATTCTCTGTCTTCAGGGTATAAATCAAATGTGGGTGCAAAGCTGGCCAGAATCACCTTGTTTTGGATTACAGCCTCTGTGATCAAAGAAATAAAAAATTATCTATAGAACCTCCAGACCCTCATCAGTCAGGAATATAACGACAGCCTTGTCTGCATGGAGGTGGAGACACAAAACCTGGTGCTGGTAGAACTGTAGGAAGACTTCAAAGGATTTGTTCATCATCAATACTGTAAGAGGTTGTCAAGAATTCTGCTTTATTATGTCTGATTCACATAAGCAAATCATCTGTTACAGCTGACACAGTCCTTAGCACTTAGTGCAAAGCTGGAATCTGAGATTTGACCACCTACTGCTTTGTGGTCCCTTTGGTTGTTAGGTAAATAATACCATTCCCAGAAGCCAAGGACATGTGATCCAGGTCTGGATACTTAAATATTGCATGCCATTGACTCATGTGGAGTTTGGAGAGTCAAGTGTCCCCACATGGACCAATTCAAGAGATTTAGTGTGAATTCTGATACTTCAACTGAAACATTTATAATAAAAAAATCCCTTCTTCAGATTATGTACATTATTAAAAGTGTTATAATCAATGTGGAAAGTTGTCAACTTGACCACTCTTAAGAAGAACTTCCGTGGTGGTTAACTAATTATGTCAATCTGAGTAGAATCACCCAACTAAATCGGATCAGTGTGATACTGTGTGTGTCTGAAGGGATCTACTGAAGACAGAAGGCCCGGTGGGGTAGGCTTTCCTCTGAATGCAATAAAGGAGAAATGAAGAATGAAGACTCTCTTCTGTTTTTTCAGAGGAGCTGTAGCCTTCACCTTCACCTTGCAGATCATCTGGTTTCCAGTACAAACTTTTCAGCCTTCTGCTGCAGACACTTGGGCTCTTGTTACAGACTCACACAGAACACTACACTGAGCTCCAGGCCCGTGACTGGATCCTTCGCTCTCCAGTGCACAAACAGTCACACTTCCACTCTGCCACACCTGCCTCTGTGGACGACCATTGTAAACCAACCTTGTAAATTGTTATATATTTACATATTTTGCATTAAAGCTGTTTTTCTAGTGAGCACTGTCTGTTATAACTTGCCTTAGGTTAAAGAACAAATCATCGTGTTGCCACATTTCATCTCGGTTGAACTCTGGAGAAATGCTGAGCGCTGACCACATGATTCCAATTATGCTGGCATGCATCAGTATATAAGAAAATTCTAGTAACACAGGTTTTAAAAAATGCACCCTTAGCCAAATTCAAATGGTCTTTTCTATGACTTTCAATCACATTGTCCTAAGAATGAATGTTTGTATGTGTAAAATCAGCACATTTTAATTTCTGAAGGATCATTCCCACCCAAAATATGCATACTTTTCACTTGCATAGTGCATGTAATGCATGAAATACAAAGAAACTGCTAGATTAGTTTAGTTTTAAGGTTATGCCTGTGTTCAAGTGTGTATTTCTCAAGGAGATTAAACTTTAAGAGGACAAATCACAAAACAAAAAACAGTTTGATAAATAATTAGAAGGAAATACAAATAATCACACAGTGTAAATACTAAATAAGGCAAAAGAAAAACCAGATTAAACATGCATATTCTCACATTCCAGTTAGATTGTTTGTGGCCAGCCTTTGAGGAATATTATCATTGAAGTCTATAGAGAGTCGATGTACTCTTTTAAGTGATTTTTTAAAAAATAACTCATTTCTAGGGGAAAGAAAATACATAAATTCATATTTTCTGCATCTGATCAAGTTGGAGTCTTAAACGCAATATAGTTAAATAAGGAAGAAAACCTTAATAATTTGCAACTTCACTATTTTGTATTTTATGACTTTGTATCAGGTCTGTTTGCAATTTAATAATGGCTTTCCCATTCAATAGCTATGTAGCATTCCAATTCTGCAGGCTTCATAAGTCTGTGATTTCCTTTGTAAAAATAATAATGTTTTCTCTTCTTTAAAATAGTGTTGGAATGATGAAAAAATAGATTACTATTTGGGCAGCTACACATTTGTCTTCTCACCAGTTCAGACTGGGAAGTTTCATTTGTGTTTCATGCAGACTGAAGAAGAGCCATAGTACTGTGTCCTGGATGCGACATCTTTATTGGGCTACTCAGCCACGATCCATCTGTTTCTCTGCTCTTGCTGCCCCCCAGCCACTGTACACTTTCAGCGGTCTTTGCTCATTTATTTCTCATTCTCACAGCAATCCTCAGCTGCTGAATCTACATTTATACCAAAATAAACCAAGTGGCCATGTGCCAGAAGCAACCTTGGTTACGTAAGTTTTATGCACCGACCAGGATCTACCTTGACTACAGAAGTTATTTACATTGGGGTACCTGGAAATGCACCCATGCTAGGGTCCTGCTGACACAGAACCTAGTATCTCCCAGATCCTTCATACCACAGCCTGAACCAAAGTCTTGTGCTTTCACATTTCTCTATATTTTATCTTAATTTACTTACGTTTAAACATAAGGATGAAGCAGTTTTGCACATTAGTGTAATATACCAAAAATTTTTTTTTAATTTTTGATTTTTTTATTTTAAAGAACAAAGTGATAAACATAACAATGAAACCCAGTTTCAAAACAGGTTAGTGGGATAGGTTGAATACTTGATACATTTCATATTGTTGTCTTCATAGAAGTTATTCAGAGTACAAGTTATAGGCATTGTATTTTGACTAAACAATATTAGCACAAAACTTTCAAGGATGCCAGGGATTTAGCTGAGTGACACAAGTGCCTGCCTGGCAACCACAAGATCCTGAGTTTGATTCCTAGTACAAAAAAAAAAAAAAAAAAAAAAAAAAAAAAAAAAAACTTTCAAGGAATTAAGAAACTGGTTGTATACTGTATAACCATCTTAACTATCTTGTGTATACATATATATATTTTTTCTTTTCCCTTTCTCCTTTTTCCTGGTCAGAGTTTATCTTTCTTTTTAAACAGTTTCTTCTCAATTCACAACATCTATTGCACATTTTGGATCCTATTTACTTGTTCAGCTTCTCACACTAGTGAAACACAATGTTTACATATGTGGGTCTGATTTATTTCACTTTTGAGTGCAGCCTTGAGTTGCAATCCATTTACCTATTGAAGTTTCCAGTTTATCCTTCTTTACTCCAATGTACAGAAGAAGCACATCTTTTTATCCATCCTTTGATTGATGGGCATTTGGGTTGTTTCCCAGATTTGCCTATTACAAGTTATGCTGCTATAAAGATGGGTGCACATATATTGCTGTGGTACGATGCTTTTTAATTCTTCTGGGAAGATACCCAGTAGTACAATAGGTGTGACGAATGGGACCTCTAATTCTACTTTTTTAGGGAATCTCCACACTGATTTCCACAGTTGTTGCATCAGTCTACACTCCTGCTAACTGCGGAGAAGGGCTCCTTTTTCCCCACAGTCCCTTCAACATTTGTTATTGGTTGGTGCCTTGATGGTGGCCATTCTTTCTGGGGTGAGATGAAATCTCAGTGTTGTTTTAATTTGCATCTTTCAGATGACTAATGATACTGAACATTTTTTCATATATTCATTTGTCATTTGTATTTCTTCATCTGAGGAGTGTGTATTTATTTCAGATGCCCATTTTTGGACTGGGTCTTTGAATTTGGGGATCTAATTTTTTTTCAATTCTTTGTATGCTCTAGAAATAAATTCTTTGTCTAAGGGAAAACTGGCCAAATTTAACTCTGTGGGTTGCCTTTTCACTCAGTTGGTGCTTTCTTTTGTCGTGCAGAAGCTTTTCAATAAGGTGAGATCCCATTTGTTGATTCTTTGTAGTATTTCCTGTGCATTCTGGGTTTTGTTCATGAAGTCTCTGCCTACATCTATGTCTTCAAGATATCTGCCCATTTTTTCCCTGCAAATTTAGTGTTTCTATTTTAATATTTAGATCTTTGATCCATTTTGACTTTAGTTTAGTGCATACTGATAGATATGGGTCTAGTCTTAATCTTCCCCATGTGGAGAACCAGTTTTTCCAGCACAATTTATTAAAGAGACTCTCTTCAGAAATCTCTGAAAAAAGAGTTTTCAGCAAGTTAAGTGAACTCCAGTTATACATGGAATGATATTTTGCCAGTTAGCTAATTCTCATAATTTGAAAAATATAAATATCAATTCAACAGACAACATATAACAGCATAATTGATACAATTTATTTATGTATGTAATTAATGTACATGCATACATATATACATATATGCATGGGTGCATTTATATATGTATTATATATATATTACAAAAATTCAGAAAAATGAATTAGATCTATATATGAAATGTTTTATAATTTGTGTAGTCTTTTCCTTAGGGCAACTGGTTTCTTGGAGTACTTGGATTTGAATCATAGCCCCTGAAAATTTTAATTTCTCTGAGTACCCTAGTTGTGAATCATAGCCCCTGGTATAAATGATTCTGTCTTTCCATGTTAATATAATGCAATATAACATAATATGTATTATAATATACCCCAAGCACATTCCCTTCTCTAAAGTTATCTTTTTTAACACGGGAAAAGGCAAGAGTGGTGAAGAGAAAAAAAGAATAGTTATATATCCTGATTGATAACTATTGTCTGAAAGAGATAGAACTTGGTACATAGTAGACTGGGATAGAAGGACACCAAATTTGATTTCCACATGAGGAAATTAGTAATATTGTGTCTCACAATAAAAAAATAAACAGTTTAAAAGGGCTGGAGAGATAGGTCCCTGTGAAGGTCCAGAGTTCAATCCCCTGTACTGAAAAAATTCCTAAAATAAAGAAAATAAAAAAGGAAGAACTCTTTTTTAGGAGATTTGTTAAACATGGTCATGCTTTGTTCACCAGTTCCTGATTTCTCATTTATTTAATACTTTTGAGTTCAAGTGATAGTAGCAGCTCAAAGTACTTTCCTTTTAAAATGATGGTGTCATCAATGGGCACTTCGCCATTATCTTGGTGACAATGAGCATAAAAATTCTGTAAGTTACTCTAAAGAAACAGGAGAATTTTGTTAAAAAACTTGAAGTTTCACACCATATCAAAGAAGCATACTTATTAAATTCAAAGGAATCATTCGAAATATGTAGTGGGATTTGTTTACTGTACTTATTATCAAAGATTTTGAATTTAGATTTGTTCAAATGAGATTCCAAAAGACTTGAAAAAAGTGTCACTTTCAGCTATTTCACAACTTGAATACTTAAACCTGTACAAAAGAAAACAAACTTCTTTAAATATTTCCCAACATCACTAAGAATTGATTTGTAAGGAAGTTGTAAGACTTTATCACACCTAGGTAATTCTCCAGGCACACATTCAAACTGCTCAATAGTAAATATTTTAAATGCATTTAAACTGTATTTTAAATGATCTAAAATTAGTAGATCAAATATTACAATTTTTTTAGCCTGATGTATAGTCAGTTTCTACATAAAACCCCACAGACTCCTGATATATTAGCCTAGTACAACTGAAAGTCAAAAATGATCTAGACTTTTAAAAATTTTGCATCTGAATAAAGCCTAATAACATTTTATAAAGAATATTCAAAGTTGCATATTGCTTGGAAAATTTTAGGAATTCTAATTTGTGACTCAATGATTTTCACATTTTCTTTTCATCTATCATTCTCTTGTGACATACAAATGTTCAAAGGTCTCTCCTTTATTAAGTCTAAACTCTTCCAGTAACCATTCCACGAAGTTCTCAATATATCTAACATTTTTGGAATTTTCAAATACATTTTTCAATTTCTGTACAATACAATTGAATCTATCTTCTTCGGACAAGTATGTTCTTTTCTTTTTCATCTGGCTGCTCTGCCTCTGGGTAGACATAGAAAAAGCAACAGAGTAGGAAACTCAAAGGTTCAATGAAAAGAAAATTCAGATTTTAGTAAATTGTGTTCTGATCAGATGTATTTAAAAGTTTTAAACTTAGAAATTTTTTTAAATGGCTGGAAATAATATCAAGGATGTTAAATAATTCTCAGTGAATTAGATGTGTTTTGTTTTTGCTAAGATGTCTACATCATTAATGTAAGACTTCAAAATGGTTTATTTTGTTTTGTTTGTTTTGATATTGAAAAAAACACTGCAAAATTTCTGCTGTAGTTTTGCTTTGAAAGTTCATGAATTGAACTTTAATGGGTGTCAAAAGGAGAAGTGTCTCTTTGAAGCTGTATGAATCTTTTAATGTCCTTGTTATACTACTTTTCAGTGATAATCAGTATCTATAACAAGAAACTCATCTTAATACCTCTGCTTGGGGCCACGTACATCTTATCTCCTCTGCAGGATACATTCAGTTGGTAAAATGGTAACTTAGACAGTAATTGTATGTTACTTTTTTGTCAGTTTGAGTTTAATTTGAGATTACCATAGTTTTCTATCAATAAGGAACCTTCGATGAGGGTAATACTAGATTGGAAAAAATAGCAAGCAGATTCTAAAAGGCGAAAGATTTATGCGATCTGAAGAGAAACCAGAGTAGCAAGTAGATTCTAACACATGGCAATATTTATCACATGCTTTTACTTTTGAAGGGAATGAACTGCATTTTCTGGAATATAAAATAAAACTTCATTCTCATTAAGGTGTATTTCTTGCAAATATGCTCCAAATTCCAGAATAAAGATAAGGAAGATAATATCATGTAATGTGCCTAAAGTATAGGTTTTAGAGTCAAGGACACATCTTGGATTATATGTAATGTGTCTAAAGTATAGGTTTTAGAGTCAAGAACATATTATCTTGGATTACAAGTCACGTAAGAATAACAAACACTTTTATTGAGCATTTTCTATGTGATACACATTGTGCTAAATTCTTCATGTGTATTATTATTTAATACTTGTATTTATCTTATGAATTTACTGTGTCTTTATTGTTATTATTCTCAATATAAAATTAGCGACTGAATCTTAAAGAGTTAAAAATAAGTTATTTATAAGCAGAAAACAAATAAATGGCAAACAAAAGATTCAAACACACACTGCTGTTACAAGGTTCATGCAGTTAAGTAGAAAAAATGGCATCTTTATTTTGTGATTAGAAATCAACTGCAGGAAATAGAATGCTTCAATACCATGGAAACTGAGAGCAGAACATTGATTAACACAGGCTGTGGGGAAGGGAAGAGATGGGTTGTATTTTGTCAATGCGCACAATGTTATAGAAGGGAATAGTAAGTTCTGCTGTGCTAGGATAAAATAGAAAAAGAATATAGTATATCTCAAAATAGCTAAGAGAAAATACTTTGAAAGTACTTACCATATATTATACAGCTTTACCATTGCTGGACAGAATATTTGATATTCACAATTTAAAGTAGGGATTATTTAATTTAGCTCCTGTTTAAGGAGATTCAATTCATCCTTGGTTAGTTGCAAGGAAAAAACATCATGGTGGAAGTACGTGATGGGGCAAAACTGCTTTGTTCATGGAGGCCAGAAAGCAAAGAACAAGGGGACCCAATACAGTACCCAAGGCCATGCTCCCCGACTCACCCATTATATCCACTAGTGTACTCCACCAGTCTCCTTGGTGCATGCCGAAGTCAATCAAGTTGGCGTTTTACCCTGTAACAGTTAACTGGTTTTGTCAGTTTGAGTAAGAAATGCCCAAATAAATTGGATCAGCATAGTTCTGTGCGTGGAAGAGCCACTCTAGGGAGGCTTATTGCCTGAATGTTATAAAAGGAAAACCAAGAAGGAAAGCTCATTTCTGTTGCTTCAGAGAAACTCCAGTCTCTGCCTTCAACTTAGATGTCATCTCCTGGCTTCTAGCTCATACTCCTCAGCCTTTCAGCTCAGACCTGTTAGTTTTCCATGCAGATCTTCAACCTCTTGATGTAGATATGGGCTTGCACGGGGACAGTAACTGAGCTCCAGGCCTGTGACTGAATCCTTCAAATCTCCAGCCCACAAACAGATGTTTTGTACTCTTCCATGCCTATCTCCACTGTTAGCCAAATTTGTGAATTCTTACATATTTGTATGTCTTGCATTAAATCTGTTTTTCTAGTGAGTGCTGACTGACACATACCCTCACTACCTCAAACTTGTCAACTTCATACCCAAACATATGTAGTAAAACCATGCTTAATCTAAAAAGAAACACAATGTCATTATTTCACCTAACAAGATACAAGTATCCTGTGCACAGCTGAAAATGCAGCAATTTCTTCCCCAAAGTGTCATCAACAGTTCCTGTATTTTGCAAAAGTTCAAGTCCAAGTCTTTTCTGAGGCTCAAAGCAAACTTGTTTCTTTGTAAAAGAAGCAAAGGGCCACACAGTGGTAAAAAGTGAGTCCCAGCCCATGGGGCTTTTCTATCCGGTCAGCACTATTCATGGCCTGCAGTTTTTCTTAACAGATATTTTATGTTCCTGACATCTCCAACTTCCTAGAGTCTCTACTGCAACTTTGATTTCACTCTCTCAACTTCAGTTACTGCCTTTTGAGAGGTTTCCTGCCTAACTTTTCAGGCCTGATTTTGTAACTTGAGTGGAAACCTCCCTAATCCAACAAATCACACATTCTACATGCTAGTAAAACCAGCATCATGTGAATGACACCAAAATTTGCTGCCTGTGAAAGTTGTAGCCAGGGTTTTTCAGTATACATCGTCAGAGGCCTCTGAGTGCCTGGATGGCTTTTGCCTAGGAGGTTCTTCTTGAGCAGGGATGTATGGGCTTTCCATTCAAATGGAACATTTAGGGCACCCTGAGCCTTCAATGGGTGGAGTATTACTGACTTCTGAGTTGCCTTGAGGGATTTTTGTTGCTGTTGTTCTTTCAAAAGTACTTAGTTTCTTTTCATTGGCAATGATCTCTTTCACAATCATACTTCCTTTGGTTCAAAATTTAAACATATGTTCGTTCTGGACCAAAATTTAAGTTTTTCTGCCTATTCTTTTGTCCCCAGTTGTCAATGTAAGTCTGGCTACAAGCAGGCAGCAGTACACCTGACACAATTTAAATGCTGGGATGTCTTGAAGTTTCCTTCACCAGATCTATTAGTCTGCCACCCTTAATGTTAGTCCCTGGCAAAGTATCATGACATGGGCAAAATGTAGACAAATTTTCTTCTGGAGGGTAACACACATGGCCTGTGGAGTCCTTGTTCCTAATTGAAACCTCATGAGCTTGCTTGGGTGGCTAACTGATCATCTCAGCTCCATCAGTCACCCGTCAGGTTTTGCTTGTAGTTTCTAAGGCTCCGCCAGTCTCTATCTCCAAAGCTCGCCAGACTCTTTCCTGAAACCAGTTCTAAAGGCTTCTAAACCTCACCATTAAGCATTGTAAAAATACTAAGTAACAGACATACAAATTATGCTTGCTAGTGTATTATTCTATTTATAAATTAATCAAAATATGCCATCATTTCTTAGAAATATATACACTTAGTTATGTGTCAGTCAAGAGATATCATTGAAGAAAAAAGATAAAAACCACAATGTTCCTTAGTTCACTTAATCAGAATACCAACTGATAAAGTATCCTGGGAAGCTCAAATAATCTCCAGGTGAGCTCCATCCAGGACTCTAGGTCACCCACTGAAAACACACCAGAACTTTGCTAAGGGAGGTTAGAGTGAGGATCTACCACTGTCTCTTGGGCACAGAAGCTGTCATACCACTCTCTCCCTCCTTCACTGCCAGTGCCTCTCCAAAGCTGATCAGTTTTGTTGTGCTGTTTCTTCCCATTTTTCTATTCCAATTAAGTCCACTTTTAAGTGTCTAGGTGAGTCTAAATCCAAGGGAGGCTGGGAAGGACCGTTTAGGATCAATCTTTCCAAAGTTCCATGGCAGCATTCATTCCCCAGTGTCCTAGGATCTTTTATAGTTGTACTCAGAGTGCTTCATGTCTAATTTGTAAGTAGATGTTCTTTAATGTGTTCATATTACCAAGTTTAGTATGCTATCTTTAGTCCAGAGACTATGTCTAACATACTTTGTGTCTCCCAAGAATCCTAGTGCACTTCCCCATACATAATAGATGACCATTGCTTTTGGTGAATTGAAAGAACTGAATACCTTTGTTAAAATGAGGGTAAAACTGAGACAGAGGTACCAAAATAATTCCCATCAGGGGACATGGGAAATCAGGTTTCTTGGTTCATGCTCCAAAGCTCTTTCATTATATGCTAACAAATTATTATATGTTAATGAAGATATTGTGCTGTTCCTTTCTATTCATAGACAAACCTTCCTTTTTATATCCAGTTGTATGATTTTTGAAAAGGGTATGTTGCCTTTATTCAGGGGAATAGAAAGTAGGGCCATTAAAATCTCACTAGATAGAGTAAAAAAAAAAACTTTATAAATATTGAGACTAATGGCCAATACTCATTTATCATCATTTTTCTATTTCTGATAGATGACAAAAAATAAAAGCAGAATCCAAAAGACTATGAAAGCCTCTGTGTCTTCAATTAACAGAATTAAGCAGGGATTCTGTGTATTTCTGTTACACTTTGTGCTTGTCTCTTCCCTTGGCATTTACCTTGTTACAAGTGTGTAGTATGCACACAACAGAGAACCGTGGGTGTTTTTGGTTTTGATCAGTACTTGTGAAATGACTGTGGCTTGGAGTCCCATCATCTAGAATCACTCTGAACTCACAGTAGGTGCTTCAAAAAATAGGTTCATTCCAGCATGAAGTCAAAATATTTTGTGGAATGAATATAAAAGAGAGAAGTAGTACAGGAAAGAGAGTCAATGAGAATAGGACCTCCTTTGAAAATTTTCCATTAAAACATGGAGGTGAACTGCATCAAGAGAATTTGGTTTTTGCTGTTTTCAAAAGATAAAATAAAACACCAAATTTATACACTGATGGGATGATATAGAAAAATGGTTCTCACTGGTGACACAGGCCAGTGTGTAGAATTACGTGAATAAGAGAGAACTGCTTATCAGCACAGAGGAGAAACTGACTTCACCTAAGCTCCGAAGATGTCCACCTCTACGAGGAGGAAAGGAGACACTGAATATATTTGTAGACAGTCGTAAATAGTGAGTAACGAAGTGAGCTCTCACAAGTTGTGCTCATCCCTGCATGGTAGTAGAAAGCAAGCAGAAAGACAATAGTAGAAGAGATTCGGCATTTTGAAGAATGTAGAAAAGGTCTAAGAAGTGAGTCAGGGAAATAGGTTCAGATTATTAATCAGGACGAGGGTTTCCTTGAGCTCACCATTGAGAAAGGAGTCATCATGATTACACACTGTACGTCTGCCATGTTCAACTGGGTGGGATCAGGTGGCAGGTAGGTAAATGAGTTTTGCTGCTATAGGCTTGTTGTGAGTTGAGAATAATCATGAAAGAAGGGACTATGGGTGTGAACAGTTTAGCCCAGTAGCAGTGAAACTATGCCAAGCCGTGGGCACACAGAGGCTCCTCTGTCAGCGTGGGAGCCAAGTGTGTGAGTTGTTTTGTTCTAAACTAAAACCTCAACATCTAGGTTTAATTGTAGCATTGGGACTTCGAGTAAACAAGTGGGCTTTGGATTGCAGTTTGGGAACTCACCTCTAAAATGTTTACCATCACTGGTTTAGACAAAGGAGTGATTACAGTAATAGATAACAGAATTAAATAAGCTAAAAGAAAACATTAATGGGTTGATACATACTTCTACCCAGTACAATTAATTATTTGAGTTTATAACAAGGGGAATTTCTTTTGCTTTTAAATATTAAGTTAGCCTAAAAACATGTGACACCTATCAAGGTACAGAGATACACACAGATACACACATACTTAAAGTCCTTGTACCACCTGATTTTTTCACATTTCTGTTTCAAGAAATTGTTTAGAAAATTGAAATTCCAGACAGCCCTATTCAGCAAGTAAATCATTTTTTTTTAATGAGAGAAAAAGATGAGATGCATTCCCACCCTCCCATTCAGATGGGCTGTTTGAGTGGTGGAATGTGACTGCCAAGCATGAAAGTCAAATAAACAGATACATCCTTGCAAAAAGAAAAAAGAAAAAAGAAAAAAAACCAACAGTCTAGAGAATCAAATGTTTAGTGCTGAAGTTGTTACATTCCTTTCATTTATCATTTCTGGCTGCATTATTTCGGTGGTTTCTCAGCTGTGAGACTACTGGTGCTGATGCAGAGATAATGAAATACTGAAAATCCCAAACAACAGACACGTCTGTAACTGGCAACGGGCATCCTCCTTCAGTTTATTAACTCCAGCTGTGCTGCTTGACTGTTTTTGTGAAGAGATGCCACACATGGTGACTATTGAATGGAAGATAAAGGATCTCACGTCACAAGCAACTGGATCACACAGAACCTGTATTGTAAGATAGCAGATTGAGGAAATTACACCTCTTTGAAGCACACAGCAACATACTCATCAAGATAAAATGGGACCCATATAAGACCCATTCAGCAGAGTTGTGTCAATCTGTTCACAACAGAACTTGACAATTAACTCACAGATTAAATGGCCAGACAGAACTCTGAGCAGTATTCCAGTGAAGGTATTACTGGATATTTTTCATGATGTTATGGGTATTTTTCTAATATAGAATACTCTTGTAGAATAAAATTATATCATTGAAGAGCAAGAGTGAAAACATGTGCTGCCTAATTCCTTAATTTTTCAACTGAGTGTTACATTTTGAAGCCCTGTTAGTTACTTAATGACTTTAGGAACTGCAATGAACATTGTTTCCAAACTTGTAATGACAAAAAAAGAAAAGGTGAACAAAGACTAGGTTTGGAATTTTTCTGGATCTATTAAAGAGACCAGCTCAAATCTAGGAAAAGTATGGTTTCTGTAAGGAAGAGTCAAGCAAGAGAACCAACAGGTCTGGCACAAAATAGCTGACCACTTCTAAGAAGAGATAAACTAGGGTGAATGCTAACTTTGGAACCTGGCCAAGTATGCACTCTTGTAAAAAGAAGAGCCTGAGAAAATCTCCCTGATGGTGTGCACCTCTAGAATTGGGGAAGCAGTCATGGGAGGAAGGATTTTAGAACAGTATAAGGAGACTCCTTCCCTTAGTATGCAGAAGGGCTGCAAATGCTGTCACCCACATGACACATCTGCAAAGAGCAGGGAATAGTTAACAAAACTGAACACAGAAGAAACCTGTCTTCTTCTGGGGTGATATCAGAACTCAATGGAGTGAGGAGAGTGGGAGCACTGAGACCATACTTTTTTAGATAATTTTCTTATTTTAACGAGAATAAAACTGAGCAAAACAAAACATAATAAATTCAATCAAGGCAAAACAGTGTAAGTGATACAGGATTTCAAAACAAGACAATAGAAAATCAACAATGGCTACCATGATGCCGCTTGTTGTCATGGTAGCTATTTTGGGTTTACTATTATCTTGTTTTGAAGTCCTTTATTGTATTCATTGTTTTGTTTTTATTGGTTCTGTTCTATTCTGTTTTTTTTGCTTTTCCTAGGTCTGATGGTGTGGGCAGCTATTTTGAGACCATACTTTTCAAACCCAGTGACTTAGTGTTAACTGAGGAAGCAATTCATTAGCATAGTACCTCCCCCACTCCATTCATATTCACATACTCAGTCCCCCGTCAGCCTTGGAGATCTAGGTACTAGTAACTTATCAGGTACAATTGCTCCCTGAACTTTAGCTTGAGTATATTAAAAACTAACAATGAATCAGAGATAGAACATACACACAAACACACACATGCAATCATACTTAGTAAATACTAAATTTGAAGAAACATACATGAGAAAGCTTTACAGTATGCCCTTTAAATGAGAGAAATGATAAAAAAAGTACTTCATAGAAATGTGACACCAGAAAAATACAGTAAATATATCCAAAGAAATGAAGAACAGCATTAATGAAACAAGGTAAAATAAAAATATTTTTATATTTTTTTCTACGGGTGCATAACAAATTTCCATAGACTTGGTGGGTTACAATATCACTCATTTATTATTTCAGTTTTGTGGCTCAGAAATCTGGGAATGACACTCTCTGCCTAGGAAATCCTTAGGCCGGCACTGACACCTTGTCTGAGGCTGAGGGTCCTCTTTCAGACTAACCAATCATTGCCAGAATTCTGCCTCTTGAAGTTGAAGCACTGAAATCTCTTATCTTGATAGGTCTCAGAGGAGATTAGCCTTAGCTATTAAAAGTCATTCTTAGAGGCTCCTCATGCAACCCCTCCATAGATCGATCCCAGTATGGCTATTCGTTCCTCACAGGGCACTAAGAGAATATCTGAAAACTGCACCTTCTTAGACCCAAGACTTGCCCCTTGAGTCAATGCCATTTGCAGACTGTGGGGGAAGAGAACAAGGATTCACCAAGAAACAAGCCTTCCCTGTGAACCAGCACCATGTGCAGGCCACTAGCAGTGGGGGCACAACCAGACTCCAGCCCCTTCCAGCACATGAGCTGGCAAACAAGAACAGCCAATCCCCCATCCTGCCCAAACGACAGGCTGATCCAGAGAAATACAGGTTGTGATGATAGCTATTGAGATGAAATGCAATAGCTTGTGGTGTTTTGGTGTTTCACTGACCTTGCCGGCCAGTGGTCTGATCATCTATTTAGAGGATAGCAGTACACAGTGTGGCATCTGGGGGGATCTCCTTCTGAAGGTGGTAGCTATTGTTAATTCCCTGTTATCTGGTTTTGAAGTCCTGTATCATTTTCATTGTTTTGTTGGGTTGGGTTTGGTTCTGATTTGTTTTGTTTTGTTTGATTTTGGTAAATCTGATGGCATGAGCAGCTATTTCAAAGATAGCAAGATACATTATGGTAGCCATTTTAGGTTTATTATTGTCTGGATTTGAAGTCCTTTACTGCATTAATTGTTTTATTTTTATTGGCTCTATTCTGTTCTGTTCTGTTTGATTTTTGCTATGTCTGAAGGTATCTGCAACTACTTTGAAGACAGCAAGAGGCATTATGGTAACTATTGTTGATTTTGTATTGTTTTGAAGTTCTGTATCACTTATAGTGCTTTTCCTCGACTGGTTTTATTCTGTTTTATTTTCCTTGGTTTTATCATCTTAAAAAAAACACAAAACTCCACCTTCTTTCAGTGAGTTAGACAGATTAGATAAGATCCACCTAGAATAATCTTCCTTTTGATCAAATCGAAGTCAAATGATTAGTAACCTGAAGTGTATTTGCAGGATTTCTTCAGTCATATAGCATATCCATGACAGGAAGCTGGATCCTGGAAAGTCATTTCAGAGTTTTTGTGTCATGTTTTTTTTTTTTCCTATCCTAATTCATGTAAAATAACTGATAATTTAAAGCAAAAGTGGTATACCCATTTCATATGTTTAAAGCATATGAAAAATGATGAACAATAGTAGCACAGAGAATAAAAAAAAGAATTGAACATTTTATAATTTCCTCAAATTATAGCATATATTATTGGATACAGTTATATACTTTATGAGCCATAGGAAACCATTATAAATTTTTAAGTGTAACATGAACAGTCAGAGTAGAGAAATGAAATGAAATCCTGAAAAGATATTCCATTAATTTAAGAGGTAACAAGAAAGAGGAACAAAGTACAAATGGATAAAATAGAAAACATCTAGCAACTTATTTGATTTTAATTCACCAGGGTAAATGTTCTACATGCACAAGGCAAAAAACAGTATTTTAAAGTTGGACAAAAATACACGATTTGATTGTACTGTCTCTTACCATAACAGAATCATACTTGAAGCCAGTAACAAAAATATATCAGAAAAATTCTCAGATATTTGGAAACTTTAGAAGTCTTACTGAGTTAGGAACAAAATAGGGAATCTTCAATTCTTACAGATTTTAAATTTAGTGAAAATAAAAGGCAACATAACAAAACATGTAACTAAAACCAGGTTGAAAAGGAAATGTAGCAATAAATACATATTTCAAAGGAAAAATGTCTCATGTTGATAATTTAGAGCCCACTTTAAGAAACTTTAAAAAAAGAAAAGAATCTGCAGAAGGTGAAATTATACTGAAGTCAAGCAAGTAAGAGAAATAATAAAGACAATAGGAGAAATCAGTGGCACAGAAAATGAAACGTTTTGAAAATGAAAACTTTCTTTGAAAAAAATCAGCAAAATTTAAAAACACAACCTAATCTAACCAAAGGGAAGAAGAGAAAGAAGAGCAAATGCAAATTGCCAGAGTAAAACATGAGACATATCACTATAATTGACACTGTAAAAATAGATAATAAGGGAGTATTGTACACATCCACACTTGGAAGAAGTAAGTTGCTACTTTACAATTTACAAATTACTAAAGCTAAGTGAAGAAAAAACATTCTATGTATATAGAAGAAATAGAATTTAGAGTTGATATTTTTCAACATAGAGGTTCTGGGTCCAAATATTTTCACTGCCAAATGTTTAAATAAATATGAATTTGTGCACAAATTCTTCCAAAAAGGGACAAGAGGAGGCATTTTCTTGGTATATGAGGATAGCATTTTATGAGGATGGCATTTATTACAGAATTTAAAATGTGATTTGATCTTTGAAAATCAATCAGTGTACCATATAGAAAAATTAAAGAAGCCCATGTGATCATTCTCAATAACCATGGAATAAGCAGTAGACAAAATTCAGCATGCATTCATGACAACACTGTTCAGCAAATCAGGAGTATAACTGATGTTTCATAACAGGAAAAAGTGTCTATAAAAAGCTTGTGATTTAAATGATTTCTAGTAATAAAATATGATGTTTTCCTCTGAGAGGAATAACATTGGAAGAAATGTTCTCTATTAAATAAATTTTTGGAAATTGTAGTGGTTTATTATGCCTTCTTCCCACTCTTCATGAACATGAGAATAAAACCCTACATTATGAGGATCTATGGATTCGAGAGAGCAAGAATTGCATGTAAGGTTGGTAAATTCATAGTGTGTGTGGGAGTTGGGTCCACACTATGGGCAGAGACCCTTGGGTTGCATCTGGGAACTGAATGAATAAGGAAGGGTCAGCAGATACAGGCTTCATATGAAAAAGAGAATGTTGTGAACTCTGATTTCTGCTGGAGATTGTAATTGGCTGATTTGAGTAATTCCACAGATGGGGAAGGACTGGAATACATGACTCCAGGATAAGTACACTGTAAAGCATTATATATTCATGCTGTGATGAGGAGGGAAGATTGGATGTGGAAGCTTATACACTGATAGCAAAGTAGAATGCTATGTCATTTGATTCCCTCTTGAGTCCTCTAGATATTAAGGATTGAATTGTGTCCTTCAAAAAAAATATGTTCAGCAGGGGATTTTCTCTGTGGTTTAAGTGCCTGCCTGGCAGGCATGAGGTTGTGAGTTTGATGCCCAAAACCCATTATGTCAGGATGTGAGTTTGTTAGGAAATAGGGTCATTGTAGATGAAATTACTTGTTAAGATGAAATCATATGGAGTAGAGTTGCCTCTTTATCCAATATTGTTGATATTTGCCAAATACAAAAGACCCAGAGATAGAAACATGGATGTGATAGCTATATGACAGCAGAGACAGAGATGGAGTGATGAATCTATAAATCAAGGGGTGCCAGGGATTGCTGACAAGTACAGAAACTAGAAAAGGCAAAGAAAGGGTCTCCTCCAAAGTACCACTAGGAATGTTGTTGCACCAACACCTTAATTTCAGAATTGTAGCTTTCCTCTGAAGTAATATATTTCTGGTGTTTTGTGTCACTTTGTTCATGATATTTCTTTTTGTTATAGCCCTAGAAACTAGTACACAGTGCTTAATATTATGACTTAACATCAGGATTTATACCACAGAAAGCCAGTGCAATATGGAAAGAAATAAAGAAACAAATATAATAGAAATAGGAAAAGAAGAATGCCATAGTTTCAATTTAGAAATACTACAATCCATAAACTGCCTCCTAGAACTAATGTTTAGCAATAACAATTGTGAGAGATACAGGATCCATATAACATATTTTTATTTGTATATAACAATAGTAAAAATTTGAAAATCAAGGTTTTATTTAAAAAGCATAAATATTGAACTGTAATTCCACTCAAACATATTTGAGATGCCTATTTGCATACTGAAAATTACAAAATGCTGATAAAAATTGAGTAGGACTAGATAAATGGAATGAGATATCACATATTTAGATTGGAAGACTCATTAAGAAGTTAGCTCCTCTTATTTGATCTGTAAATTAAAGGTAATGTCAATAACAATCTCAAGAAATTTATTATAGACATTGAAAAGATTACTTTAAATATTATATGGAAAAGGAGAGGAAATAAAATAGACAAGAACTTTGAAAAGTAAAAGTGGAAATGTTTGCACTATTTAATTTTCAAGATTCGTTATAAAGCTACAGTAACATTTTGACAGTGAAGACAAAAAAACAGTGAAACAACAGAGTCTCCTTCCCAGAAAACAGATCTATGCACATAATGACAACTGACTGATTTTTAACAAAGATGTAGTGGCAACTCAGTGGAGAGAGAGCATCTTGAAAAAGGAAGCATGAACCATTGATATTGGGAATAAAAACTCTGAATTTCAATCTATTCTTCACATCACCATCAAAAAATTAACTCAATAGGTTATGTACCAATGGAAGCATAAAACCTGAGCTAAATTTGAGAGACTCTCAATTTGGTAATTTTTGGGTAAAAACACAAAAGCATGATCTATAAAAGAGAAACAAATCTTGAATTGGAGTTCATCAAAACTCAAAACTTCTAAGAATTAAGACACATTTCCTTTGAAATGCACTGAAAAGAGAATGAAAAGATGGCGAAATACTTTAATGTATCTAATGAATTTTTCTACAATATATAAATGATAATATATAATATAAAGTATATTAATATAATAGAAATGCATGATATAACTACAAAATAAATTATAAGTTATATACATTATAGTTATATAATTTATAAAATATAATTATACATTTTATAATGCATAAAATTGTATTTTATATATATTATATATTTTATGTTTATTATATATTTTATGTATATTTTGTGTGTATTTTCCACTGGAGAATGAATAAAGAAAATGTGGTATACATGCAAAATTGAATTTTACTCAGCCATAAAAGAATACAATTCTGTTATTTGGAATATGAAAGAATCTGGAGAATACTTTGTTAAGTGAAATAGACTGCACATAAAAATAAGACAGTGTCATCCTTCTCATATATATATATGTATATACACATACATATACATATATATAATCTGATAGAAGTTGATCTTGTAGAAGTAGAGAAGAACGATGGTTACTAGAGGTTTCATTGAATAGAACTGGCTAAATGATAGCAAGGTATGTGAAGATGTTGATCAAAGGATACATAACTATTGTTGTATAAGAATAATATTCTTTAATAATTATGTGTAGAATAGACAAATATACAGAGTGATTAAGTATATAAATGATTGCTTGATTTGGGGACTGAGACAGACTTAATAGCTGAGTGAAAGTAGGTAGAGAGGTTGTAAAATGGATGCAAGGGAGTAGAGTGGTTGCAAAAATCTTTATGAGATAAAAATATTCCAAAATTACTTGTGATGATGGTTGCATGATTGTGGACATACTATGAGCCACTGGATTGCACATTTTAAATGGAAAAATTTTGTGATACATGAATACCTAGTGAAGCTGTTTTTAAGTAGTAGATCATCCATACAATGCAATACAGTTCAATAATAAGAAACAGCTGATATACACAATATCACTGATGAATCTTAAATTTATTTGGAAAAGTAAAAGAAGGTATACCCAAAAATCAATATAGTGTGTGCTCATTTAAATAATATCACAGAACAGTCAAAATTAAGAAGGCAGAAAGCAAATCAGTGATTATCCAGTGTTTGGTTTGAGGAGGGGTCTGGGCTGTAGAGAGTCTTGCAAGGATTTGTGGTGTGATGTAATTACTGTGGAACACTGTAACAGGGATGACAAAAAAGGAGTTGATCAAAGAAACTGGAAAAATCCTGTTTTGACTGGATACTGTAACGCTAAAGTCTAAGGAACTGTTTACAAATAGTATACTGTAGTTTTCAAGTTTGTTTCTGACAAGGGTATGTATTGGCAATTCTGAAAATCACATATGTAAATATATGTTATATTGATAGTTGAATTTTGTACATTTGTAGAAAGAAGTTACAAATGAGTAAGGAGGAGATACTGGAAAGAATCATGAGATACTACACTGAACATTGAGGTGTTAGTGTGAATTCATTTAAGAACATGCAAACAGGCAAACAGCTACAATACAGAAATTAATGTACAAAGATATATAAAAGTATTCACTTTCATGTATGTTTCCAAGCTCTATAGACTGAAAGAAAGAAACTGTAAAAGCAGAAACAAAGGTGAAGAATTTGCTTTCAATATACCAGCCTACACAAAAGAAGCCAGGAAATCTTAAAGCAGTAGTTGGTTCTAGGACTGAGACAAGTTGAAAAGAAAAGATCTTGAAGTTTCTTGTTGTTGTAGTCAAGGGTTACAGGGAGAACAGCTGCTTTTAGGACACAGAATTTGTAATACTGTTTTATGATGGTCACCCAGAATTAAACACAAGAAAGTGCAGAAAAATCTGTCAACAACACTAAAGAACCAGAATATTCAGTCAAGGGCCTGGATCTCACAGCAATGTCCTGCATGAGTCCAGTTAAAGACCCAAAATGCAGGACAATGCCTCCCACAGATCCAACTGGAAATCTAAGAGCCCAGAGGAGGACTTGTGCCAGTCTATTTTACGAATCTGCACTGGGAAGGCCAAAGGTCAGCAGTGGAAACTAGAAAGTCTATGCCAGTGGGGTAAAGGAGCTATGCAGTAGGTTGATGGTTTTACACTGGAGCCAAGAAGTCATGCTCAAAATAAGGACCAGAGCTCCCCTGAAGAGTACCACAGCCATCCTCAGTGGCAGTGAGGTCCCTATCTCCTCCAACAATGAGAACAGTTGAGTATAGGTCAGGAAGCCCAGCGTGACAAGCTTCTTCAGCACACATCTTCCCCTCTGGAGCCAGGAAGCAATGCTCAATGTAAGGAGCAGAGCTCCCCCAACGTGAACCACAGTCCTTCTCAGCGATGAAGTCCTGAGCTCTTCTGACAATAATGGCCTATCCATATTGGGGAAGCCAGCATGATAAGCTCCTCCAGCAGAACCAACAGCTTGAAACAGCAACACTTGGAAGAAACTGCAATGCCTCACTCTTCCTCTCCACGTCTTTATTTATTCTGGCAACTGTCCTCAGGTGGGTCATCTACACTCAGCACCATGCCAGTGTAATTCAACTGGTGTTAAGTTGACCACAAGTTTTTAATCCATAACATTTATGATGCTAGAAATTAAGGAAGTGCCTTTATAAATAAATAATGAGAACACACAGAAATGACAGAGAATTAACTTGAAGTTTCTTCCACTTGTCAAACCTGAAATAATTTGAGCAAAAATAAATGATGGTTGTTAATAAAGTATGACTCAGAAAGTACAAGAAATATATGCACAAATCCATATTTATAATATAGGAGAAATATAACTAACAATCTGTTAGGCGTAAATATGCTGAGTTTGTGGTTCCACAATGAGGATTGAAGTCAGAAACCAAAGGTAGAAGTTAGGAGAGTTTTATTGGAAATAAGGAAAGAAGTATAGCCTGGATTTCCAGGAAGGGTTCCTAATGGGGTGACACCAACGTCTTTTGTTGGGTATAATTTATTCACCAAAGTCACAATGTGAGTACAGCATGGGCCAAAGTGCCATCAATCTATAGGGTTATAAGTAGAGCTGCTTAGCTAATATTGATCCAGTAGGAAAACAAGTCGTGTCTCCAAGATACACAGAAAGAACTATTTAGGGAAACGATGGGTCCAGATGCTCTTGTCACCTACCTGGGAGACTGAGGCCTATCTGTACTTACTGGACCAAGTGATGATAATTATAATATAGTCTCAAGTTATCCCTTTGGGTGGCAGGTAGTCCTGGCCAGTGGATCTCTGTCTTGAGGCCTGGCCTTATTCAGATGCACCTCCATCCACAATTCTGATGACTATTTTTCACTGACTTCCTTGAGACCCCAATACCTCTCTGAATATATACAGTGTTAATATCTATCTAACTTAACTGTCTATAATACTAATGCAAAAAACTAGTTGAAAATTTGACAGAATGAGTAAAAGGAATAAAACATAGAAAAGATAAGGCAATTAGAAAATCACCATTACAGTACCACAGAGTAATGCCTATAGGAAAAAAAGCAGTGGCAAATGTTAAAATTAGTGGCGAAAAGTTTAGGAACAAGTAATATACTTTCTACTTTTGAAATCATCTCTTCCTCAAATATTGATTGATTCAAAAGAAAAAAAAATACATAGAAGCAACATCTAGGCAAGAAACCCAGTGATCAAAGTTAACCTCACCAGTAATAAAACGAATTCACAGAATGTACTGTACACTGATGCACTGAGAAAAGACGTCAGTTTTATCCAGTTCTTCTTGCAAATGCATGTCTTCCATGTAATCATAAAAAGAGTACACAAATTGAAGTACAAGGATGTTCTACAAAACTCCCAACCAGTAAGCACTCTTTAAAAGCATTGCAGTCATGTGAATGAAGGAAAGACCAAGAGATAGAGATCAAAGGGCAGCAAAGTAACATGACTAGTTACTGCAACAGTGCATCTTGGATTGGATCCTGGAACAAAAAAATAGACATTATTGAACAATACACAAAAAACAACAAAGTATGTAATTCTTTATCTTTCTAAACCAAAGTGTGACAAGGGTGTGTTCTAGAACTTCTGGAGCATGATATTCAGAGAAAAAGGAAATAAAAATTACGTAGCAATAGTGACAAATTTATTTTAATTTAAAACTTTCTGAATAATCAAATCATCAGCTAGATTAATTTGATTTATTGTAATTCACTTAAATGATAGTTTTTGTACACTTATCACTTGATCTAATTTTCCCCTTTTTTCTTATTCAAAAAGTGAGCCACTATTTTGGGTGGTCCACAAAACTGGCAGAAATTCCATACTGGAAATCTGTGCATTTCTATTTTATTTATGTTCCACCATCATCTCCTTCATAAGTTTTAATTTTTCTATGCTTACAGCTTTTTTTCTCCAATCATTTTCTCAAAGTTCATAGATCATTTTAGGGATCTCAGGTAAAATATAAGACAGGATTATTGATAAGCAGGATATTTCAAACAGATTCAGGATATGAACAGAGCAGTTCAAAAGTCATTTGGTGAAAATCATAGAGCCTTCTAAACACTGTAGAGTAATGATGTACTTTTTACCTACCAATTTCCATTGTGTGTGAGTGAGCCAGCCCAAATATGAAACTCTTCTGTGCTCCATAGATGGCATATATCTTCTTTAAACCCTCCAAAAATATTAGTTGCAAAGATGCATAAGCCTTTCTAAATCACTCACCTGTCTTTGGAAGTTCTTTGAAATGACAGATATATTTCATCACCACTGTCATTTGAGAGGAAATCTGAGAGATCTTCCAAAGGCTTTCATGTATGTCAACATAATTCTTTTTCTCTGATATCCTTCTGTCTTTTCAAGACCAATATTTAATAGAGAATAGCTGCCTTACATCTGCAGCCAATATCCTTAGCAGGATTTATAACAATAGGTATTTTTTCAAGTGTGATTTATATGAAAGTAGGAAGTGAAGAATGGCCATATTTTAGTTCCCATCACTATGTAAAAACATAATATTCTTGTTTACCATTTTTGTTGCATTGAAACATATTTAACCTGGCATATATTTGAAATGTTTTGACTCCATTTTTAGTGAAGTCAATATTCTACATGTACTAGTCACTTTATCATCCTGGGGACAAAGTATCTGACACCCTCAACTTAAAATAAGGTCAAGTTTATTTTAGCTTACAGTTTCAGCGGTATCAGTCCATGGTAAACCAGCTCCAAGAAAGAAACCACACAGCAGAAGAGCAGGGTAGAGTAGACCTACTCATGGCATGGTGGACAGGAAGTGGAAGAAGAGGAATAGAGAAGAGGAGCTTGGGACAGGAATGCACACATCAAGGCCACACCTCCAGTGACCTACCTCTGGTCAGGCTCCTATGTTCTTACTAAACATTTATCTACTGGAATAATCCATACATAAATCCACTAATGAGTATAGTGCTGCCATGGTCCAATCACATTCCAAACACATGAGACTTTTGAAAGACATTTTATATAAATAATTACACCATCAGTGTAAACTGCTTTAATAATTACTGTTACTGTCTGAACTGCTTTTATCTCCTTTAATAGGCATTGTATCTCTCTAGTATGTCTATTTTCTTCTTTATGTTATTGATATTCTTATATAAATTGCTTCCATATTATATTATGAATTCCATAGTTGTAACTGTACATGTTTTATCTAACACCATATATAATCCCAGAATCTTGGAAAATAACAGAATATATTCAATGAAAGTAATTAAAGAAATGAATTTGATATGCTTCTTGTAACACAAATCCTTCAATATAGAGAGTGTAGGTTTTCATTTGGTTTTGTTTTGATTTTGGCAACAATTGGTACAATTCTCCACTCCTTGTCCTATTTTCATATTTATTCATCCCCTTTTCAATGTATATATACCTCCTTCCATCAAGCGGTAAACCACATTTCATCACTCCTTGAATTGTAACTGATCCTATGAATACTTTGAAAACCAAAATGCAGGAGAGGTTCCAGTTCCTAATTCTTAAGAGAACATATGGAATCCATCTCTCACTCCCCCCCCTCTATCTCTCCCTGCCCTGCCCTCCTTCCCCGCCTCTCTCTTTTTCTATCTGTTCCAGGCCTTGTGAACAAGATCTACCTGGCCTGCTGGCGGGAAAGGGGCAAATAAACCAAACCAATTGAGGCAATTGAGATTGGTCAATTACCGCCAACTCCTTTGACAATGGGTTCATGATCATAAATTCATCAGGAAGCCCAGTCAGGATCAGCCAAGCCCAATCTGGATAATCAGAGCTCTCAAGGAGGCTAATTCAGTTGTAAGCAAAGTTTAATAAATATATATTGTCATATGATTTTTCTTACATAGCATTATTGTGGCAATGGATGGCAAATACAGAGGTAGAAAGTGTGACTAATTTTATATTAAAACTTTGTATTATACAGATGAATTTGTGGTATTGACTTAGCTGTTGACTTCTTTACCAAACTTCTTTTTACTATAATTCTTCAGTCAATAAACCAGTATCATTTACAAGGACAATAATCATAGCTTATTCAAAAGCAAAGTAAATGTGTATTTTTAAATTCTGAGTCAAAATCTATGCCTGGCATTAAACATGTGTGTTTTGAATCCAATTTTGATACTCCTCTCTTCTTTGTTTACAGTATTTTCTCCAGGGTCTTTAGCTAACTTGCACATCTCATGTGCTTCTGGAACACCACAGACGAAAAGGTAGTGATGATCCAAATGGAAACTTTTTGCACAAAGGCTGTAGCAAAAGTCATCATAATTGATTAGGTGCCATCTGCTGCCTCTGTGGTACAAGATTGCTTCCATTCATACCCTTCAGATTTTTGTCACCAGTTTTACCAGTAAGCCACTTCGTGGACTGACCATTAGTCTGAAAATTCATCTGAAATTATTTGCTTGACCACAGACTGTCAAATATAGTCAGGTAACTCTACCCTTCCTTTTAAGAAGAAAGTATAAAAGATGAGGATACAGGAAAACATTGGGAAAATATTGCTCATCATGTCATTTAGAGAACCTGTATTTGTTTTGAAAACAATCATATTAGGTCAAGATGCATAATATTGAAAGTTGACTGTCCAAGGTAAATCACAGTTTGTCTTCTGTCCTGACCCTGTCTGGTTGTCAGGATTCAGGTTGTGATATGTCATCTTGTATCAAACATCCTGTTGATTTAGTGAATCTAGATCATTAGTGACCCTAACCCTAGAACAATGAAAGAATGTTGTCTGTTCTTAGGTACAGAACTGCTGTGTGTGCCAAGTATGCAAATGGTCTTGGATGTCAGAGATTATGAAGACCTAAAGCAATGTTATAATGTTAGGAATAGCTGGCATTAGTGTAACATTTTATGGTTCTCAAATTTTGATACTGTTATCTTGGAAATCTTGTGAGAAAGGAAGGTGAGGGATATGACAAGGTGTGGCTGGACTTTGACTGATTGACTGCCTTTTCCTGCTCATGTCTTATAAATTTTAACATTTGATTTCTTTTCAGCTCCCTTGACCCACCCAGAGACACATAGAGCAGAACTAGTCTATCAAGAGCTCAACCTGTTCTCCAAACTTTTAAATTTTATTAAGTGTCTAATGTATATGAGACATGATGCTGGCTATTTTCTTATTCTATCCTGGCAGTATCTCTGGAGGTTTGATGTCACAGTTCACATTGGTCATGAGAAAAGACAGTAAAAATATTTTTAGCAGTTTAAATCCGAAACGGTTTAATTAGTCTATTCAACTCATGGAAATATCTCAGCATTACAAATATTATATAATTTGGCCATGGTTAAATTAGATTTCTTTTGTTTTATGTAGAATCGTCGGCCTCCTGGAATCACACTGTATCTGAAAGGGCCTCTAACTTACACTGATAAATAGAACATCTGTCTTTTGTACCAATTTATATTACCCTTTGGTAATTATTTTCAATTCAAAAAGACAGACATAAACTCACCTGTTTATGTCTGCATACCATCCTCTATCCTTGGAGAAAGCAAACATACTGGCCATAACATGGTACAAGATCTTGCAGAGAGATGTATTTATGTACCATGTAGAGGATGCTGGATTCTACTAGGTACATTAGGTACATCTAAATTTTCTGTCTTCCCTTCTGTGGATATAATGTTCAATATCTTCAAAATTATCATTCTTAGTCTACCATATGAATTTGTCCATATATTGTTTTCACTGAAAATTGTCGATATCTTGCTGTCTCAACTTACCTCTCAACCTCAGTTTATGCTATATTTTTCATCCTCAGAAAGCCAACCCCAAGTGTATGCACTTTTGTGAACACCGATTTGCCTTATAAGGCAGGAGCACCTGAACCTGTACTGCATGGTGCCCTTTTACTTTGTCCCGGATCCTTGTCAACACCCAAGTTCTTGATAATAATAATAATGAAGCTCCAGAGATTATCTGATACAAAATAGAACTCATTCAAAACAGTTATATGTCACTATTACCATTGTTAAAAACATCATCATTCATTTGAGCAGAGAAAGAATTACATTTAAATTATTTTCAATTTTTCTTATTAGTATGTTTGTGATGCATAACATAAACATTCATTGTGGTGAATTTGTACACATACATCTCACATCCCAATCCTTTGTGACTTTGCCTGCCTCTCCTTTCCTTCCCATTGCCCCAGTCTTTGGATCTCATTCCTATCTCTACAGTCTTCTTCCTTATTTCCTATCATCTATCTTTCTGTTTTCTTTTATTAGTAAGTGTTTGCAGAACGTGATGCTTCCATTCATCTTGGGGAGTGGGTACATGTGCATGATACAGTTTGTGTTTTTTACTCCTCTTCCTACCCATCTCGTTTTTACCCCTAATCCCTTTTTCCCAATTTTGTTCTTGTTATTAATAGACTTAGTTCATGTTTACAACATACGATGTTTACATTCACTGAGATTATTATGTTCCTGTACATGGTATTCCTTAATTCTATTATTTTTCTTCCCCCTTTACCCTGGCACCCTGTCTCCTTGGCCCCTTCCCATAACAAGAGAACTATCTCTTTGTTTCTTTATCCATCTTTTATCAATCTATTTGACTGTACTCTACCTTACTCAAATGAGAGATATCATGCAGAATTTAAGTGTGTGTGATTGGTTAATTTCCCTCCATATTATATTTTCTAGATACATTAATTTTCCTACAAATTTATCCTTCTTTACAGCTGAGTAGTGTTCTGTGATGCACAGATAACACATTTTCTTTATCTTATTAGTCTGTTGGTAGGTATACTGGCTGCTTCCAGCATTTAGCTATTATGAATTGTGCGGCTATAAACACTGATATAGATGTGTTGCTGTGGTGTGATGTCTTTAGTTCAGATACCTAGAAGGGGAACATCTGGGTCATGAAGAATTTCTAATATTATTAGTTCTTTGATAAATCCCCATAGTGATTTCCATCCTAGATGTAGTAGTTTGTACTCCCACGAATGATGTAAGAAGGGTCTACTGTCTCCACAGCCATACCTACAATTTGTTATTCTTTGACTTATTGATAATTGCCATTCTTTCTAGTGTAAATTAGAATTTTAATGTTGTTTCAACTTTATATTTCTCTAATGGCAAGAGATGTTGAATGTTTTTTTCATACATTTGCTGGCCATTTTATTTTGCCTTGTAAGTTCTTATATTTTGGGTGTCTTATGTAAGAGAAGTCATATGATATGACAGAACAGAATACCTGAGAGATTAAATAACTTAGGATCAGTAGCTTCAGGCCAAGGGTGTTGACATTAAATATCAAATTTATTTAATTTCAGAACTGTCTTTCTACATGTGTAACTAGATATGAAGACTGCCTTATACTAATTTGAATATTCACTGACTAGCACAGTAATTCACAATTGAAACTCATTACAAAACCTATGATCAAAATTTAAAGTATGTGTTTACTTATTCCACTGGAAACTAGGAAGTTTTAATAGTTCAATATCTCAATATTAGTTTATGAGTTCAATATCTCATTTCTCCAACATCTGAATATTTTTAAAAAAGTAGCATGTTTTCTAGAATAATGAATAAATAACTACATAAGCCTTCAAGGATTACTCATATTTATTTACTTTGAGGGACTGATCTTAATTAAGAAAAAAAATGTATTATGTAGCTAAAAGTATTCACCTTTGCATTTTTAATTAATAATGTAAATATCCATTTCATAGAACAATTTTCAAGTATTAAATGTCATTTATCAAATGGAGAAAATGACAAGAAAAATAGTATAATCCTGATGCCTTCACCACTGAGAAAATACTACTTTTAAAGGTTCAGTAATAAAAAAGTTAAAATCCGAAAGTATTTCAAGTTTGTCAACAATTTCCACTACAAATTTGTTCTTATGCTCCAGTATTATGTAAGCTTTGGCATCCATCTTTAGGATTGGCCACCAAGGAAGAACCTAGATTAGTCCTTAACTCTAGACTGTATGCTGTACAACACCAACCAAACTTACCCTTCGGGACATTAAAAGCTAATCTCTTGTCCTCACTTTGATATTTCCATTTATTTTGCAGTGATTCAAGGTTTTTAGGGATTCCTCTCAAAAATCTTAGACGGTATCTACGAAAGTGTCACCTCCATCTTCTGGACACACAGGAACCCCCACATTTGTGAGTACCTCCTCGGAAAGATGTGGAAACAATATGAGTTTTGGGCCAAAACAAAAAGTAGAAAGGGGTGATATGTCATTTGCTGACCTGACCATTAAATTCCTCCCGCAGTCCTCTGTGCACTGTCTGTAGCCCGTGGAGGATGGAAACGCAGAACACCGTGACTTCTGAGTCCCGAGAAGGAAGAAGGACAGATCCTCTAGTGACCATTTAAGGGACAGCCACTCAGGAATGGCGTCCCAAGGGCAGCTGCATCAAATCTCACGTGGAACAAAGTGAACATTTCAACTACCGAGGCTTCAGAGTTTATTTCTGCAATATCATAATTTAGACTTTCATACACCTTGCTTCACATTGAAAAATCTAAATTGCTGCAATTTCCAAAACTTGACCAAATACAGACAGGAATTACACAGTTGGAATCGGAACAGAATCTGTTAGATTTCAAAATTTGTAACAGTTTCCCTGCAAAAATAATACTGTAATTTTTGTTAAAAACTGTATTTATATTTTTATTTATAATAATAAGCTATAAAAAGTGTTTAATAGTGAAATGTGAAATATATTTTGTTTTAACTGAAGTTAGACATTGCAGAAAATCATGAAAATTAGGTTAAAGAATAATTTATAAAAATAAAAATATTCTTTGGAATATGGAAAATTTTGTACATTTATACTCAGACTATGTAGAATATATATGTATGTATGTCTATATATATATATATATATATAGACAAAACTCATGTGTAAAATATTTATGTAATATACATAGCATCTACCTATATATTTATCTGTCATCTCTAATTCTGATTTTGAATATTTATGGCACAAAATAATATCCAGAAAGTAAATCATAAGTATTACAGGGGTTTTCTGCGGCTATTGGTAGTAGGAATGTGGGGTTTTTTTTGTTTCTTTATTTCTTTTTATATATGCTGCAGTTTTCTTGAAGTATGCATTATTCTTGATTCAAAATATACATGTTAGATAAAAGATATAAACAACTGATACTTCTTGTCTTTTTCATCTTGTAACACCTGAGTCCAGGCACATTCACAATTCAGATGAATCAGTGACAGCTGCTTATTTGAAGGGCAGATTCCTTTGTCATTAACAGCATCCATTGTTTTTAGCCTGTGATGTTTTCCTATAAAGAATTCATAGATTTTCTTCTATACTGACATTCTGCTAAATGGCTCATGATATATGTCGTGAATAACTTTTATTTCTGTACCTTCATCAAACCAAAATGGATGGATATTAGTTTAATGTATTCAATATGTACCTTTTTTGTCAAATTTTGTGACTGTATCAGCATATATATTATTTAGATATTTTTAATTTTCCACACTGTCTAGAATGTAATATAAGCCTTCTATAAACTCCCAGAATGATTTAATCGCTATATAAAACATTGTGGGGAACTTTGATGCTGACAAACTATCATAAGTAAAAGCTCAACAGCAAATCAGTCAGAGCTAATCCACGGCTCATTAATCACTTAATATGCAGAACGAATGCTCTTATTCTTGCATTTTATCGAAGATGGTTAAAATCACGTTTTTGCTGTTCTCAGTGTTTGATTCCTGTTACTAAGGAAGAATGCAATAATTTTCTAAACACTTTGCGGGCAAAAGACAAAAACAATAAAAATGTTATTAAGGAATGATTATCCTATTTTTTTCTTATGTTAATATCCTGATAATCTAAGTTAATTTTTTAATAATATAAGCTTACCTTTGTTTTTTATTTTACTCTTTTAAATATTTTTGTCAAATTAAAGAGCCAACATGGAATGTGAAATATAAAATGTCATCCTTAAAGTTTTTCTCTGGAGGAATGGGGATGTTTATGAAATATTTTCAACCAAAAGCAATTTTAGAATTCTGCTGAACAGATATGTTTTTTAAAAATGAGAGTTCTTAGCTTAAAATACAGGACAATCACTTTTCGCTCTATCTTTGTAAAATTCCATAACTATTAATTCATTCATTTCTGCATTTGGTAATTTGTGCTTTAAACAGAAATTACTTCTTCAATAACATGTTTTCATCTTCATAAAATCATTTGTTGAGGTTACCATTAAAATATTTTATGTCTATATTAATGAAAATTTTGAATAAATACTGAATTTTAATTTAATTGATTCAAAGAGAAGTACTGTTTGACTACTTCTAGTTGTTTTTCAACTCTTTCCCCATCTTCATATACTTTCAAGGTGTCTTTTTTCTTAAGTTTTTGAACTCTCATTCAATTGCTATAGGTAGATTTCTATCTCTGTACACTGTACTTAAATGGGAGAGGATAAATTTTGATTCACTTAGTGAGAAACAATACTTCTTTTGAATGGTAGAAAACTTGTCTTACATGACAGATGACTGAGGTAAGGGTTTAGGACATGCACACACACACCACACACACACATACACACATACCTGTACACACACAGACACACAATATGCTTTAATATGCTTAGGTCTCAGGATCTTTATTTATAAATTTAAAATAATAATCATGCTTATGTTATGGAATTATTAAGATAAGAAATCAAGTATTGTAAGTCTGGAGATAGGGTTAGAGTTAAGGTTGTGTTTAAGGTGACAGTGATGGAGAACTTGCCTCACACGCACAAGGCCCTGGGTTCAATCCTCAGTACTGGAATAGATTAGACAAACGGACAGACAGGCGATAAATAGATAGATAAAAAGTACTACTCTGTGATACAAGGACTATTGCATTCTACCCAAAGTAAAATTTCATTGCTTTTTTTCAATTCACAAGTGACATGTCTCCTCTGCCAATTTCTCCTTTGAATACCTCATTCTTTAGATTATACTACTAGAACTGTCACAAAATGGTTTTCTCTAACTATTCCATTATTTTGTTTGAACTCTTCATGTATTCGTTATTTTTTTTCAAATAAATGTGCAATACTAAAAATAAGTTAATGGCCTATAATCTGTACAGCTTTGAGAATTTGTAAGTGATATCTGTGTAGTTATTAAGCATGTGTAAGAATTTGGTGACACGGTATTCGTGGAAAGTTTGTCTTGATGAATTTCGCATTGACTGGATCTTGCTACATCAATAATTCTACTAAATTCTATCCTTGAGATCAAACATGAAGCCCAGAATATACTAGTTCAGTCAGAACATGAGAAGGAATAAATTCAGTTAATAATTTTACTACATGAGATTCTTGGTGAATGAAACAGTTACTTTGTCTTTATGTATTAAATAATATCAAGTTTTAAGAAAAGGGCAATCTGAAGTTAAACAGAGTTTAGTTTGGGTTTGGTTCTGTGGCTCTTCAATATTATTGAACATTAATTTGTCAAGATGAATTGTGGTCAAATTATGAATTACACTTTATTTCTGCCAGGAATAGCATCTGTGTGAACCAGCTTGGAAGACTTGGGTGTGTTTCATTATTTCAAATGTCTATTAAAGTCCTTTTATGCAGCATATACTGTTTTCAGTGTTGTGATTTCTGTAATAAATAAGAATAAGAAGAAATTTGCTCACACAAAATAATTTTATAAATCACTGGAGGTTAAAATCAAGAACATGTATTATAACCAAGAGCAAAATTATCTTGAAGTATACTGAGTACTAAGGAGTAAATGTACTGGTAGAACTGTATCTAGCATGGCTGCAAGGAACTGGAGCCAGGAAACCTTACAAAGATTTTTTAGAAGAGATCACACAATTTAGGGCTGAACCAAAGTGGAAGAAAGGAGTTCATCGTGCTTTTATATATCTGAAGAGTATTTCAAGCAGAAAATAAGGCAGATTCAAAGGTCTTAATACTATAGAATTTTATTTAAAGACTGTGAGGTAACTACACAGAATAGGTAATTTTGCTATCAGTTTAACCACTCTGAGCCTGTAATAAAAATTTTAACTTTGAAATTGTTCTTTACCTGTAGACCCCTCATTAAACGAAATGCCTTGAGAACAATTTTATAACTTTTAGTCTCAATTTTTAAACTTTTATACTAATTAACTGCCCCTGGTAATAAATAGTTGGCCAAGATAGGTCAATCTAAACCTAGATTCAGTGTTTTACATGAATTTCCAATTAATAGACCCTTGCACTAAAAAGTAAGTGTTAAAGTTTAGCTCTAAAATGTTCCCCAAGATTCTCACATTTAAAGGTGAGGCCTTACCGGAAGGGATGGGACATTAGGGCCGTTGTTTGAAAAGATGGGCTCTTGTCCAACCAAGTCTCCTGCTTTCTCTTTGTGTTTCCTGGCCACCCGGTGGTGAAGAGCTTTCTTCCTCAATGCCATTTTACCATGCCATTTCTGCTATGCAGACAGCTAAAAATGGAGTGAACTGATTGAAACTGTGTGCCACAATAAATTTCTTTTTCTTTAAGTTGTGAGTGCTGGGTATTTTGTTCCAGCAAAGGGAGAATGACTAATAGACCAAGTCCTGTCATTACATGAAATACCCTGGCATTCAGATGACAGTGAGCTATTCTTCCAATTCTTTGGCATACTGAATATTTAGGGACTGGTAATCTGACTTAAGGATTTACTTTAAACTTTAATTGTAAATGATGACATAGTTTGTGTCTAGATTGTTCCCCCAAAGGCCCATGTGTTAAAGGCTTGGTCCTCAAATGAGCACTATTGGGAGATGGAATTTTTAAGAGGTGGAGCTAATAGCAAGTTGAGATCACAAGACAAATGCCTTGAAAGGGAGTGGTGTGTTCCTGGCCTCTTCTCTCTTCTGACTCCATCACAAGGGATGTAGCTTTGCTCTGCCACACACTCCCACCATGATGTGCTGCTACATGTCCAAAGAAATGAAGCCAACAGACCATGACTGAAACCTTAAACTATGAGCCAGAATAAAACTTTTTTCTCTTTAGGAGTTGATCATCTCAGGTATTTGTTATGGTGATATAAAGCTGACTAATGCAGTTGATAATTGGAGCTAATGTTAAGTAAAAATATGTCTAAAAATCTACAATACCAGTGATTGACAAAGACATCAGAACCTATATATTAAACTATAACAGTTCCAAGAAATAAGTAGCATCAAAAATGTTCAGGATGAATTACATAGAAATTTTCTTGTTCTCAGTACTCTGATGTTCCTTAGAAAGTGTGTTAAATTTAAATTCAGGAAGACTTGATTACATTTTCTAATCTGTAACCTTAGGAATCCATTTTTCTCAGCTGATCTTTGCCATTTTCTCCTATACTTAATTTTGTTCTTTGATACTGAAGAGTTTTATTGGGTAATACCTTGAAGTAGTTTTTGTAGAGATAATTTTTATATCCCCATTCTATGCTATCCATCTTTTGTCTCATTTACTTATACATTTCTGTCTCAAAATGTAGTATTAGATTATCAAAGTCACAATGAAGTAGGCAACAGGATTTAAGAAGACACACTTGATATTTAGTGGTTTCATCATTATTACAAATTTCCATACCGTGATCAGGGGATATAAAGTGTATTAATTAAAACACTTTTTTCATTAATCACAAAACTCAGAGTGAATACTGATTTTCTAATTTGCAGTATCAATAAACTAATTGTCTTATTTGCCTATTTGTATAAATATTATCCAGTGTCTAAGAGTATCATTCATTTTCTTAGGATAGTTTGAAAAATAATAAAATGACAGAACCAAAAGTATATATTTACTTTTTCTATTTGGATAAATTCTTATCTACTCCAACATAGAGACATATGTGACTTTACAGAATAGATAAATTTTGAACAGTTGTCTAAAATCAAATTTCTATGTAGTGGAATTGATTTTCTAATTGATTTTTATTATACACTATGGGAATATCTTCCTCTAGCTAATTCCAAAAAAACAGCCCTAAAATTTAATAGAATGACATTCAAAACTGTAACAACAATGTTAAGACTTGCACATTTAAAGAAACAATACCATTTTAAAAATTTCAATATTATTTAAAATAGTAGACTCCAAATTATGCATAGCTTATAAATTTTGGCATTCTATATCTTATCAATTAGAGAATGAGAACTGTGTAAAAAAATGAGAAATAAAAATTCCATCCATCTTTTTCAATTTCTTTGATCCATAGTCAGAAAAAAATGCAAATGAATTTGGTTCCAGATGTAGCATACAAATTATGGAAGGATAGCAAATGGAAACACATAGAGATGTTGCATCGGTTTGAGTTGTACGAGCAAGTCAATAACAGCATGTATCCAAGAACATGTATAATTATTTTTAAAGACTAACAACTTTTATCTTGGCAAGAATAGTGAGATTATTCACCAGTCAACCATTTGTAACTTCCTAATCCTAGATAATCTAAAGGTCCTTGTTGTCTCACAGTTATTATTGAAGACAGAATTTTCAGGTAAAGGTGGAAAATTATACAGGAAAAAATACTCTTTATTAAATATTGTCTTAGTTAATTTCTCAGTACTGGGACAAAATACCCAACATCCATAGTTTTAAGGAAGAGGAGACATTGGTTTTGACTCATGTTTATTTTAGGATTCAGTTCAATAGGTGGCTGTTTCCAAGGCAGGAAGGCTATGGAGGAAGGGACCAGGGGAAGACACCTCTCCTCTTCCCATGCCAACTGTGAAGCATAGAGAGGAGGTAGAAGCCAAGGACAGGAATGCATGCTTCCAAGTCACACCCCTGTGACTTGTCCTTCCGAACTAACCTCCACCTTGGTGTTGGTTATTTTTCTCTCATTGCTAAGAAGAATACCCAATGCCAAAAATTAAGGAAGGAAAGGTTTATTTAGCCACAGTTTGTGGTGATTTCAGTCCAGAATCAGCTGACTCCAAGGCAGGGTGGTATGGCACAGGTGCAACACTTCAAGGTGGCAGAAGTCAGCAAAAGCAGCCAGAGGAAAAGGAGGGAAGAGCAAGCCTCTTTTCCTCCCTTATATTGTAAGCAGGCTACCACCTCCTAGGGCAGGTGTAGCACCCCCCACAAACTCTCTGCTCTTCTCTTGCACAGGTTTAGGATGTTTACAAAGCAAGGACCCTAGCCCCACGCTGAGTCACTTAAACTTCTAACTTTCCTCTTTTTTCTTTTTTTTTTTTTTTGGTCTAAGTTTCTCAAATTGACACAATGTTACCAACCATAACAACCTCCTAACAGCAAGTTTAGCTATTAATGATTAATTCACTGATGAGTGTAGTTTTCCTATGATGAAATCACATTTCAAAAGCCCCATCTCTGAACACATGAGGCGTGGGGGCAACATTATAAATCTAAACCGTGACGAACATCTTTAAGAATAATGCTGGGTACTATACACATGCCACTTCATATAATTTGCCGTAGCCCTGGTAAGGAAATGTTTTCAGTATTTATTATGAAATTCAAAATCATGTGAATGGGACCAGATAGCCAGGATATAAGTGCCCTACGACTATAGTGCTTGTTCTATATTGTTTCCATAATGAGGGTGTTGGTATAATCTTTCTTATGTGCAAGGGACAAGTTAAAGTTTAAGGACACCTAAGTTTCACACCTTTGTATTTTGAGGGAAAACACCAGAGGATAATTACACATGTTGATGGGCACAAAACTAAAGAGGTAGAAAAAAGTCTGATGTGCACCTTAGGCTATGAGCAGCATTTCCTTCAGTGGTCTCTTTACATTCCAAAGCTCATTGATTCTGTAATTCAAATTAAGTATCAGAATAATATTTAATGAAATTCATAGGAAAAAAACAAATAAAACGATTACCATATAAAATATTAGAAACTGTATAATGAATTTTTATTAAAATATACCATGAATATGAATATCTGGGCATGGAGATTTATAAAATCTGACATATATTGCCATTATTAATTTGGTTCATAAGAAATGACTTTATGTTCTCAATAATTTTTTTGCTTCCTTGCTTGCAAATTGCTCTTTAAAGAAGCATTACATATTTTTTCAAGAAGTCTTGTATAGTTTAATTTCCATTATGCAAAATTTTGAGAAAATATACTTTAAATGTTTTACTATTATGGATAACACGGCATATACTAAGGGGCACATTAGGGTCCAAATTTATAGACTTTGATGTAGCAGATAAAATTGCTTATTCATATTGCTAAAAAAGAATGGAAATGGTTACAAATACTATCTTCTCTATTACAAAGAGGAAACAGATATAGTATCTAAGTACATTTGTCTCACTTCTGTCACAGAAAAAGTGCAATAATTGAAGATTAAGGAATATGACCTAATGTCTAGGGAAATCCAAAACAACTGAAGCCAAATAGGAAAGTTTTAAAAAATTCTCAATTTTCCTGTTAAGTAAATTGGACCCTTTTCATTATACCACAACAACTTAGCGGTTATTTTTCCATTTCTCAGCTATGTCTGTTTTCCTTTTAGTAGAGAAATGTATGATAGAAACAGTATACATTGTAGAAGTCTTGAGAAATAGATTTCTTTTTGTTTTAGATTTTATGCTCTTCAAGTCACAATATACCTATCAGACAATCAGAAATTTAAAACTTAAGTTTTATATCATTTACAAAATATTTTATCTGTTGATCACAATAATTCAAAAACTTAAAATAAAATTTGCATGATTACTCTGTGCACCTTAATGAAGAACCAAAAATATTGTTGTCTTTTGCCAAGAATAAACAGTTGCTTAAATTGACTAGATGTGACAGAACACATTGCCAATTATTCCTTTGATAGATTGGCATAGTAGGGAAACTGAAGGTTCCCTAGACCAATACAACTAATATTGTGTGTTAAGAAAATAATAAAAATTTGTCACTGAACTTGCATGAAATTCATAATCAATGAAAAGATGAAATGGTGCACTTTATGAGGTAATTAGTGGCAAAAATCCTTTTCCTACTGAAAGTTTCTGCCAAATCTTGAGTCAAAATATGTGTGCCCTGACTTTGGGGTTTGTAAATAAGAAACAAAACCTTAGATGCAGCCAATGTGTAGAAATTCATAGAAAATTCAAAAGCTATTCCTGCTATGCAAAGATTGGTACACAAAGAAATCCTGCTGTGAAGAACGTAATACAAACAGACTTTCCTATCTCAAAGTTGGCACAGAAGGAGGAGGAAAAGTTATATATTTCCACTGAGAATTCATAACCATGGGTATCCCAGGCCTTCACAATGAAAATTCAAACTTCTATTGTCATAGAAACCTCCAAAGGATATTTTAATTTAAAGGGATGCCAACGTGTTGGAGGCTGCAGGTAGCTGGCGGAAGGAAACACAATTTCTCTGGAAAAGTTTCATTTTCAATATGTTCCAAAGTTAATGATCAATTTTTAGAAATAGAAAATGTGCCCTGGGATAGAACCATAGTGAAACAATAGTGAACAGAAATAAAACCAGAGAGAAGTCAGTAATTGGAGTTATCAAGCTTAAACTTCCGTGACTATCGTAGCTTCATATAACAGACTTAAAGACATGCCAAAGAAATTTACAAATACAAAAAGTGAACAGTTTAAACACATCTAGTTTCCAGATATTATTGTCTAAAACCATTCTCTAGCACAAGGAATTAAAGATCTTTGGCAAAATGATTGATTCTAGTGCTGAGACAGATAATATACTGGTTACACCTGAATATTCTATAGTTCTAGAGAGTAGGAAGTTCTGCAAAACAAACTATTAAAAACATAAATTGTTGGTGGTAGAGTATGGGAAGAAGAAAAAGAACCAAGTTTAGAAAGGAGATACCTGAAAAAACACTATTTCAGTCAGGTTAAAAATCAGTTGAACATCAAGGAATAGACATGTTAAATTCTTGAACTGTAATTGTAGATTTGTCGCTTTTAATTCTCTTTCTCTCCTGGTCCCTTTTCTTCTTTTTTTCTTTGTAGAAGTTTAAGCTGTTTTATTGATTGCATCAGTGTAAAAAAAATTATTGTGTTTCGGGTAAGTACCCTTGTTCCTTTTTGATTTTGGAAATGTGTCTTGATTTGAACTACCTTTTTTAAAATATGGAGATAGGTATGTCCAATTTATTTGTGGTTAATGTTTCCATTGATTCTCATTCTTACTATATATATAATCTATTCTCATTCTTTTTCTCAGTACAACACCTATCAACTTGTGTATTGCAACTAAACTACAGCTACATATCAATCATACTCTCACAATTGTAGTATTTTACCAGAAGAATTATTCCATTTATGTTTAAAGTTTTTAGTAACATATTTGTTTTTATTTGTGTTATTTATTTTCAATTTGACTCTCCTTTATATTTTTCCTGTGTTTTGAGATTAACCATTTCCTATATTGTTTACTTTTCTATGTTTTGGGGTTAATCAAATATTTATTACAGGAAATAATACAAAGAATCAATGAATTGGATCTCAATTTATTAAAGTTTTTTTTTTAAAGCAAAAGAATCCACCAACAGAGTGAAGAGACAACACGCAGATAGGGAAAAATTTTGCCAGCTGTTCCTCAGACAACGGCTAACATCTAGACTATATAAAGAACTCAAAAAAAGCTCAGATCTCACAAATTTAAAGACTCAGTTCAAAAATGGGCACCAAAAATGAACAGGTGCTTCTAAGATGAAGAAACACGTATGTCAAATAAATATATGAAAAGAATGTTCAACATCGCTGTTCTTTCGAGAGACACAAATTAAAACAACACCGCAATTGCATCTCACCCCAGAAAGGGTAGCAAATTATCAATATATCAACCAATAATAAATGCTGGTGGCCCTGTGGGGACAACAAAACCTTTCTCCACTGTTAGTGGAAGTTCAAACTGGTTCAACTACTGTGGAAGTAAGCATAGAGATTTCTCAAAAAGCTAGGGCTAGAGGTACCATTTGACCAAGCTATTCCCCTGCTCAGTATCTTCTTGAAAGAATTGAAAGCATCATACCACAAAGATATTTGCACACTCATGTTTATGGCAGCACAATTTGTAATAGTTCAATGTTTAAAACAGCCCAAATGTCTATCAATAACTGAATGGGTAAAGAAGATGTGGCATTTTTATGTAATAGAGTACTACTCTGCCATAAGCAAGGAAAAACTTGACACACTTCTAGGTAAATGGATGCACCTATAGATGATCCTCTTACATGAAATAACTGAGACACGCATGTGTAAATATTGCATTGTTTTTCTGGTATGAGAAAAGCAAAGTGTAAATAAGTACCAAAATACACAATAGATTTTGGGAAATGGGAAGAAAGTGTTCAAACAGGAAAGGAAAGCAGGGAGGGATAAGGGAGCAAAGGAGGAAGAAAAAAAGAGAATATAAGGAAAAATGGAAATAAAACTTTTGTAAATAAGGAGGGGAAGAGAGGTTGAAGAGAGGAGGGGAATGGGAAAAATAAGAATCACGGTATGAGATTAGGCATAATTTTCCTATGATGAATGCTATTATTATGTGTATCTAAAATGTGCCAATAAAATCAATTAGAAAAACACAAAACAAAAGCAGTGCAAAAGAGATAAAAACGTAAGTCATCCTCAGTTGATCAGTCATACTGTGCACATCAGATTAATACTAACCTCTGCTCCATCGCTATGTGTAATTACTATGTTACTCAATAACTTAAAATTCATTGACAAGATCAAAATCTTAACTACACTGAATTATGCCACACTATATACACAAAACACATCTCCACGCTCCAACCCATCAATGTGTGCAAGGAAGATAATGACTTTACAGTTGTTTTGAAAAAATATCTTGGTGATGGGAGAGGCTCCTGTATACGTGGGATAGAGGAATACACGGAAAAAAATGTGTTCTGCTGAACTTCACCGTGAACCCAAAGTTGCTCTGAAATATAAACTCTGAAAACTGTGTTAACAAAATGTTTGAAAGATAAAATTGTGCATGTCAAATGTATTTTAACAAAAAATTAATGCCAGTATACAACAAAGAATATATTGCATATTATGGAAATCTTACTGTAGTAACAATCTTACTACCTACATGAACTGTATAATATAAGTAGTGAATTCCAAATAAAACAATGAATTCATTTTTAAGAAATTTTGTTGCATATAGCAAAATACACAGTTATTAAGTGATCCATTGGTTATTTAAGAAAAGAAATTTAAAAAGCAAAAAACAATTGTTAGACTATGTTTCTGTATTAGCTAGTTAATTAATTTTCTCTCTCTCAGTTATTATCCTGTTTTTTGCTATCCCATATGATGTTCATTACCTACACATATGTGATTATATTTAAAATGGAGCAAATTAAAACAAATTAAAAATTGAGTCACAAAAACAGTATTTCAAGTGCTCATTATGGCTGGGATACTGGATAAAAGCGAAAATAGATACAGAATAGTTGTGCCACCATAAAATATTTTGTGATTCAACACTTTGGAAATTTTTATATCATTTCCATAGTAAGGCCCAGTATACAACATTTCCCTTTATACCTATCTAATAGTAATTGGAATATAGAAAGTTTTCAAAGTTATTCATCTCATTTTGTATTTTGTGTTGCCAATCTTCTGATTTTTAATTCTACTTATGCTTTCATTTTAACTGTTCTTTAACCTAATAGGTCAACATTGTAATTTCATTGTATGGTAAGTGCTCCTTTCTGTAAACTCTTTCAGGACTTCTTTCCATTCCTTATTTTTGTGTTATATCTGGCATTTTGTTCCACCTGCCTTTGATTTTCTTCTATGTATGTGTGTTATTAAAGAATAATCTCGGTTCCTTTTGCCATCATTATTGAATGATTTAGTCACTGAGCATAAGTAAATTTTGCATTAAAGCACAATCTAGGATTTGCCAGTCCATTCTGAAGAATATAAAACACTTCTCACAAACATTCTTCATTGTAGCATAAATGTGAAAAAATACATTAATCAATTCTCCAACAGAATAAAATTTTTGAGGTTTATATATTTAATGGAGTGCTACACAGTATTAGAAATGCATCAGCCATAGTTAGCACTCTGAATTTTATGAATTTAAGCATATTAAATTATAATTATGAGAAAACAAAAAATACAAAAGTATATACACAAGGAGATGCAGTTAGTGTAGAGATTATACAAGCAAAAGTAGTAATGCACATTTTCAGAAGGTGATCTACTCAGGAAAGAGAAGCCTTCTGCTGAATCCAGTACTGAGAAAATTCTAGTTATTATTCAAGCTATTATTTGTTCAGTTGTTCATCTTATAATTAATTAAAATTTAGTTATTCATTATTAAGATAGTTTCTAGTTAAAATATGTCAATTCACGTATCTGATTTTACCCTTATATAGTACATGACAATGTTGTCTTGTCCAACACAAAATCCAAAGCTTTTACTGAATAATGAGCCAATGTAACATTTTCCTCTATGAATCATTGCACCTTATGGCATTTGCTATGCAGTAGGAACTGAGATTGGAGTCTTATACAATAATTGTGTCTTGTAATTACTGCTTTCAAAATTATATCAATAGTTTTGACTTAATTAAATTCAAACTTGAAAATGGAACTATGTCTGAGATTTGAGATTTTAGTGAGTGGTTAAGAATTTTTTTATTGTGAATGTGTCTCTGTGTGTATGCATACAAGCACAATACATATATTTCTATTTGAGAGCTGGTGATTATCTCTTTACAAATGTTCCACACAATTCTATTTAAATTCACAATATCACAATCTGAAAACTTTCATGTGTTTATTCTTGAAGAAATTATTTCTTTAAGGTCTTCAATCTTTGAATATAGTTGTGTTATATTATTTAGCCATTTATTATTTCATTAAAAATTATACTCCCTTACCAATGCAGTAACTATAGGACATGTGTTTAGTAGAAATTTCCAATTATACAAATTAGGGAGTAGAAAAATCATGATTTGCCAATTCATTTTATATAATAGGCAACATTTTAAAAGCAGACTTCTAATAACTTGACTAGACTTCAAACATCCTGAGGACCAAGACTTTCTGTGTCTAACTCATTGATACGGTGCATTCACGACATACACTAGTCAGTAGTAGATGCTTGATTTATTTATCATAAAAATAAATGTCATTAATTAAGTGGATTACATTAAGTAGTTTTCATATCAAAAGTAGAAAAAGAATATATAAAAATGTCTTCCTATTCTCCATGCTTCCATTTTCCTGATTTTTAACCCATTTCTCATACTCCTACTATTTTCTTTTTTTTTATTTTAAAGAGATTAAAGGAAAAAAACAATACAAACAAAATAGTGGAGCTGATATAAGACTATTTTCTTTTTTTTAAATTCATGAAATTTCTTGCATTATAGAGTGGTTTATATCTAGAAAAGAGAGCTTTTTCATTGCCTTTGTATCATAAACATCTGTTTTTGTGTCAATATTTAACTCATTCCTTTTATTTCATCCTTGGCAAATATTTATTAGTATATTCACTATAATTAGCATCAATGGACACATATTTTATCCATGAAAGTAGAGCAATACTGTATAGTCTTAGAAGTTGGGTATTTGAGTAAAAATGAGGTTTTTATTTTTGTAATCTTACTATGTATCAGATAGATTTTCTTCTCTAGAATTTATAAAAATTTCCTCAAAGCAAGTATCTGCTCTTCAATACCCTCCATGACAGAGAGAGAGATTAATTTTAGTTTTGTCTCATATGATAGTTCATAAAAAGTACCTAAACGTAGTTTACACTTGAGTTGGTACTATTTGTCAGCACAGACTCTAACGCCAGGTCTCTCTCTGTAATTCTGAGAGAAAACGATAACTGAAGTCTCTCCAGTCTCCCTTCATCAACCCTCACACTGCTCACACCTACTTTGAACTCAATACTTTTTGCAACGTTTTCACTCAAGAGAATAACATTTGGAAAGTGACAGAAATGCGCAGCAAATCACCAAAATCTGTATTTCCCTCATTTCCCAAATTCTCCTTGCTTCTTCCCATGTGCATGAGATCTAGTGACTTACTTTCAGCCACAAAAATGTGAATGCTGAAGATATGATTCCCTATTCCCTGGAAAAATGCCTCTATGCTTGGTCAAATAGAGATAGGAAGTTGCCTTTAGACGTCACTGAAGAAGATGGCAAAGACTCTGTTCAGCTGGTCCTGAGTGACGAAGCAAGGCTGCCAGGCTGAGAGAGGTACCTGCCCATGGCAATTGGGAGCAAGAGAGAAACTCGTATTATGATTGTGTTTTTGGAGGTCAGGTGTGTATCAGTGATAGCAGCAAGTCTGACCTAAGTAATACAGTGAGATATTTTATTGCAGACTTAATCATAACTTGTCGAGAATTAAAACACAACAAATCAAAACCAAGAGAATGTTGCCATAGTTTTAAGTGGCGATAACAGAATCAGTAAAGAAGTGGCAAATCAAATAAAAAGAAGTTGAGGAATTGGGTATAGAAGACATAGGGCTCTGATTGTTTGGATGTGGTTAGCAAGAAGAATGAGAGATTTTAAACAGAATGTTTTAAACAAAGCCACTGTCATGACTTGCGTTCTTATGCCACACATGACACTAAGTGTTCGTACTAAGCAGAGGAATCACAGCATCATTTCATTCCTACAAAGTTAATAAAAAAGATGAGGCTAGATAAAATGTTTCTATAATTTCTGAAATACAATGATTGGTTTTGATATATCTTGTTCTTTTGTTCATACCGTACCCTTCCTTGTACAAGGTCATTTTGGAGTTTAGAGAAACAGAATATTGGTAGGTAAAAATCTGACCCAGGAATTTAAATCACAGAGGAAATTCAGTTGCTTTTCTGAAAGTTTATACTATAACCAGAATACATTGATCTTGGTGTATGTCTTTGTCTATGCTTCAAGATTACAAAAATTAGTTCTTTTCTTTAATAATAACACAATTTTTTCCTCAGAAAATTAGCTCAGTCCTTTGTGGTATTGAGAATTCTAAGTAAAGAAAATTCTAAGGTAAGTAGAAGCAGTCCCTTCCAACATATTTGCCCAGAGAGAAAGAATTTTGTTTCAGATACATATCAAGATAATGCACAAATCTTTTAAATACTGATTGATAAGTAGTTCATCAGAATTTTTGCAAACTTCTGAGTTTATCTCTTCCAAATTTTTCAGGATAATCACTCTTGATTATTAAGTAATTTTCACAATAACCACTCTCTTGATCATTGACTAATACTGTGACATTTTGAGGGGTAATTGGCTACTCATCCCTCCCCAGATCTGGGGCACGTGGAGTATACCCCAAGAAAATTTCTTGCTTTCATTTGCTTCTGATTTGGGCCAGTCTTGTCTTTCTCTTTCCATGTAAAATTAGTCACTCTGTGTCTTAGTCCACTTTGTGTCTATTTAGCAACATATTTGATGCTGGCAAATACACAAAGACAAAATGTTTCTTTGTCTTACTGCTCTCGAAGGCTAATGGCTAAGATGGAGAAGTCCCATTGTTTTGGCCTTTGGCAAGGATCTTGCAGTTCCATCATAGCATGGTGACTGGTGAATGTGAAAGGAAGAAAGAAGTCAGGTAACTAAGAAATTAGAGACCGAGGAGGGGCCATTACAACAACCAGCTCTTGTAAGAACTAATCCAGTCTGGGAGACAGAAATCAATCCTTCCCAAAGTAGTCTCTGTAATCTCAGGAGATTTCGCTGCTTCACTCGATCCTCACTGAAGAACAAGTTTCTGGCACATGAACATTTAGCAGACACTTACAAACCAGGTCTAAACCACAGCAGGCAGCCAGTTCAATATCATATATTAAACTGAAAACAGATATATTGAAAAATACATTTTGTACCATGAAATTCAGCCACTGAAAGTATACAACAGTGTTAAGCATATTTACAGAGCTGTACAGTCATCAAAACAATCAATTTTAGAGCATTCGTATCACCCACAAAGGAGGTAGTATGACCTGTTAGTAGTTACACACCCTCTTTGCCTAGCACCCAGTTCAGGACGATTATTAAGCTAGTTCCTGTTGCTGTAAAGTTCCTTAATCTAGACATTTATGACTGACTTCTTTTACTTAGTATAATGTTTTCAAGGTTCATTCATGTAGTAGGCATCAATATTTCATTCGTTTTTATTGAGAACAAGTGTTCCACCAAATGGATCCCATTATACTAATATTTTACTTATCCATTCATCATTTGATGGGCATTTAGATTATTCCACTTTTGCTCCTCTTATTCACACACTACTGTAGGCATAGGTGTTCACCTATTTATGTAGTCACAACTTTTCATTTATTTGGGTTATACGCCCAAGAGTGGAATTTTTGAGTCATTAGGTAAGTTTGTACTCAACATTTCAAGGAATTATAATATTTTCAAAATTGATTTTTACATCTTACCAATTTGTCAGTGACCTCGTGAATATTAAGTTCTTTTTTATGCACTACAGTTTATTGCACAATGAGAATAGAGTCATGAAAAACACTGACATTTATTTATTTATCAGGTCATATGCTTGTAACACGTGCTTTCTTGTTTCTGTGTCTTATTAACATTTCCTTAAATTATTGAAGACCCTGATAGAGATACCGGTGGTATAAATATAAAATTAGATAAAAATTGCTCATTTTCTATAGTATTCTGCAATTTTTGAGAAACTTGTTTTAATAAATCACAATAGAGAAGGCAAAACAGAATTAAATAAATTTTAAGATCTTATAATTTACTCAAGAAAAGAATAAAGAACTCATGTTTTGGACGCTAGCTTAGTATTCCTCCTCGTTGATTTTGTACTATTAGAAGTTTGCTGACACCTTTTTAAAAGATTTTCTAGTTATTACCTCTTTACTATTTAATTTTTGGATTTTCAGGTTTTTAAATTTAAATATTTTAGCTTTTGTTATCTCACCTAATATAGATTGCAAATATGATTATTCAAGGCAGTAGTTGGGATAAGGAAATGAAAATCTTTTTCATCTTTCAAAGTAAAAACCTATAAGCAACTCAGTTCAAAATATTTATTTAATATAATACAAATTAATCTAACACTAATTTATTCATGACCTCATCCATAATGTTTAGATAAAATATCCTATTACTTTTGATATTTTGCTTTATCTTCCCTTTTCCTCTTTCTCTTTAATTAACAACTCTTCTTGTGCAAAATACTTGCTGAAAAGGATACTAGAGACTAGGAAAATACTTGATTCTTCATTGTACTTAGTAATTATTAGACCCTTCGGGGAGAAATACTCCAATTTTTATTTGAAAGGATTACTTACAAAACAGTCGCATTTGTGTAGCCTAGTAGTTTGTTCCTTCCCCAGTTAGTAATTTGTTTTGGTAGACCAGTGGTGCCTCAACTTTAGAATCACTTGGGGAGAGTGTGCATGTATTCTTTTCTGGCCATCATCCTTGGAGACTCTCACAATTGGACTTGGGTGGATTCTGGAAACTGCAATTTGTAAAATCTCTCCTGGTGGTTTTAAATTGAGGACATGTATAAAATAACTGCATATAACCTCTGCATATAGAGATAAGGTGACAAGTGTTTGTACTCAATATTTTTCTGGTAGTTTTCCAATTATTAATATTCTTCTATTTGTAATCTGTCACTCTCTCTAAGATTTCTCTAATTTATCAAGTTAAACTCCCCAAGGAAATTATACCCATATATTATCAAGCATTTTGGTTTTATAACTCTTTCACATTGTATTCAATGTACAGTGATTGGAATATTTGAATCTAACCATGCATGCATCCATGAATAGAGCTGTGTGACTGTGCGAAGCTGGAGGTGCTCTGTTCATTGCTTGCAGTATGGTCTTATTCACAGAGCAGATATTCCATCCACATTTGGAAGAAATGATATGTATTTATCATATATTATGGCACTAATAATAGAATAACATGAGAAATAAAATATGAGGGCAATGAAAGAAAGGATAATGTATAATATAATAGAAAATTTTGGTCATACTGAACAGTAAACTAATACACAGATATCCCCCTGACACATTTTATAACACTTTTAATGTATTAGCTGAAATCACCCTAACTGGTCTATACATAGGGACAGAATTCTATTATTGGCTATTTTGTAACACATTTCCCCTGCACTAAACTTGAAAGAAAAGATAATTTTAAAGTGTGTATGTAACATACACCAAATCTTGGTAGAAAAGGAACTCATAAGAACAATCATTTTTTTAGTGAGTATTTTACCTACAATGTGTGTCATTGACCTCCCCAAAGCTTCTTCACGTTAGAAAGATACCAAGAGATAAGAAAATAATATCAGACCTAGAGAACATCAAATATTAGCTGTACAAAAAAAAATTATGGGAAGAAATTAGCTATATTAATTCCAAGGAAGAACTAATCCCAATGAACTTTATTTTTTATTTTTAATTATAAAGGCCAAATCTATTATTGAGCAATACAAATACAATTAAAATTATGTGCCTGAAACTCATTATTTCTGCCTTTAAATATACCTGTGCTAATATGGTCTAGGGTTGATTCTTTAAGCTTTTAATTTTTTTTTTTTTTTTACTCTCCAAGTCACACACAGTTTCAAAAGGTTTCTTTCATATTGTAGAGTGATTCAAATCCATGGTGTATTACAATAATCAATACTTTAATATTGAGTAAATTTAATTTTGAAAAGACTAAGAATATTCGTCTTTTAATTCAGAACAGAGGCACCCGTTCAGCCTCGTTTCCAGTCATGCTCCCCTTCCAAGCATAGTTTTTCACGGATCACTGCCCTCCAGAGCACAGAGGAAAGGGGCGCTGACCAGACAGTAGTCCTAGTGAGTGTTTGTCCTTCATCGCGTCCTCCTACTCTGAGAAATATGACTGACATGTTGGGCTCTCCTGCTAAATGTTTAAAATTCAAAGGCTCAGAGAGATTTTTAGTTAGAAGCATAATTGTAAACCGTCTTATAATACAAGATCACTGCCTTAGTAGGTGCAATTTCTTTCAAATTAACCACAGTGCTAAAAAGCAGACCCTAAGGTAAGTTGATGCTTCGATGTATTTTCTTCATCCTCATTTTAAACAAATAATAAAACATTTCTCTTGGTGACATACATTAAAAGACCACTGATTCTCCTCTAGCTGAACCAATAGCTAGTCAGAGAGTGAAATAGTAATCAAAGAAATGAATTACAAAAAAAAATTATATTTGCATATATTAAACTTTTACTTGAAACATATAATGAATGAAATAAAATCATTCTTAACTGAAAAAAAGAGAAAATTCTGTTTTAACTGACTTCATAATTTTCTCACCAGAGTTCTAACACAGTTGCATTGCAATGAAATCCTGAATATTTATAAAACGAGGGAAATACGGTAATGTACTTTCAAATTGTGTATCCCATGTCTGGTTTCAAAAATCTGATAGTATCAAGTGGCTTAAAACATTGGTAATGTAAGTGTGAATGAGACATTGCAAAGGTTCAGAAACTACTTCAGAGAAAGGATTCTCTTTTGGCTTGAAAATAAAAAAATTCCTAGACCATTATGAATGAGGATTTTCTAATCAAACAAACCCTAGCTGGGAATGGGGTCAAAATATTTACTATTTCTTCAAAACAACGGTGGAGTTTTTTTTCTTTTTTAGAATTAAAAATTGGATTTCTCCAATTGATTCATGTAGGTGTTTATGGATTGGAAATGAATGATTTCAGCAATCAAGGTAAAATATAGGCAACTTATTCATGCCACATGCTCTAGCATTGGAACTCCTATGCATTTTTTGCAGATCTAAGGTTAAGAATCATCTCTTATGGTTCCTAGATTTAGATGTAGGTTCAAGAATTCAGCCTTTAATCCCAGCACTCGGGAGGCTGAGGTAGGCGGAGCGTTGTGAGTTCGAGGCCGGCATGGGCTACAACGCGAGCGCAAGGCCGGCCTGAGCTACATAGTGCGACCCTGCCTCAAAAAATCAGGGCCGGGAGTTTGGCTCAGTGCCTTAAGCGCCTGCCCTGGCAGGCGCGAGGTTGTGAGTTCAATCCCTGGTGCCGCAAAAAAAAAAAAAAAAAAAAAAAAAAAAAAAAAAAAAAAACCAAACAAACAAAAAAAAGAATTCAAGCAAAACAAAACAAAACAAAGCAAACAAACAAAAACAGATAAACATTCTACTAACCCTGGTTTATTCCTTTACCTCAAACATACACACTGCTGCTCTTTGCCGTTAAACATGTACAAGGTGATACCAAGAAAAGCCCAAACTGTTAGTTCATGATTTTGGTGGTGTTATCATGCATCTTTAGTAAAGATCCACGATTAACAATGAACACACTGGGATCAGGGATTTAGCTCAGTAGCTTAAGCGCCTGCCTTGCAAGC
>RJWM01005749.1:0-16117 GCA_004363535.1 Dasyprocta punctata
AAAATAATTGTGGGAGAAGAATACCTGAAATATATATATGCTTGTTTGTTTCAGTTAACTGATATAGTTTAGTAAGTTGTTAGATGTGGTGGTATAGTCATTCTATGACAGAAGAATCAATAATCTGGTGAAGTGTCTGCTTCTTTTATCTATGAATAACATAACAATTCCTTTTTTAGTTATTTTTTTAAGCAACTAAATATATTGAAAAGTTTCAAATTTTAATTAAATATAACTTTAATACTCTTCCATCTCTTTGCTCTTTTTTGCATATTATCTTTCATTTGCATATGCTTTAAGTTGTAATCATGTATTCTGTTTTGGAGTCTATTGTTTTTCTAAATACTATACCCTAAGTATTTCACATTTTCATAATACTGCAAAAATACCTAGAATTTTATATTTTAATGTCTATATAGTAATTGCTGGCTATAGCATAGACCTCACTAATACTTAGTGTGCTGCAAAAAACAACATGCATGTGTGTGTGTTTTTATTCATTTCCTTAAATTCCTAGAAATAAACAGTATATTAAGGTCAGAATGGCATTTAGTAAATATTTTTATTAAGATGATTTATATCAAAAAAGCCTATTTTCTGTAAAGGTGTAATTTGCTTTAGTTTGTATTTCTTTAGTTATTTCAAAACATTTCTTAGTATTTGCTTCTTTCTTTCTTTCTTTTTTTCTTTCTTTCTTTCTTTTTTGGAGAACAGGGTCTTTGTAGTGCAGGTTGGCCTTGAACTCACTATGCAGCTCAGGTTAGCCTTGAACTTGCAACAATCTTCCTGCCTCAGCCTCCTGAGTGCTGGGATGATAGGCATGTTCTACCATGCCCAGCTAGTGTTTGCTGTCTACATTGTGTGAATTATCCAGGGGTTTTAATAAAACATTAAAACAAATACTATTTTCAATTGTGTGATTTGTATCTCCTAGAAAGTTGTGTCTCTGACTTATAAAGATGTATTATGTTTATTTTAAGAAAGCTTCTTAATGACACTTTGAAATGGAATATTTCTGGTTAACCACCAGGAGTAAGTAAAATGAAAAAAAAATTTATGATGAACTTTCAGACTAGTTCTGGGAATTATTTTTGAAGCAATATTATTCAAATTCTTAAAAAATAATGGAAGACTTGCAATCACATAATACGTACTACATTAGTGTGACACTGAGACAAAAAGACAGATGAGTGGAACAAACTAGGTAACTGAAACGGACTTGAATAAATAAGATAAAATAAACATTTAAATTAGTGCTAATTCAAAATGTCAGTGGGACAGTTTGTTAACCATTTAGGCAGAAAAATTAAGTTGGATCCCTACTCTATACCAAACCCCAAAATAAAAGCATTAAAAAAAGTATTAATATCTTTATATTCTCAAGTTGTAAAGGACCTTTTAGAGAACAATATTGAAGACAGAAACCATTAAGAAAAGGACTGGCAAGTTTGACCATTTAAACTTTTAATTTCTATAAGTTCAAAAATAAAAGATGAAAGAAAAAAGCAAAGAATGGGGTAAAGTATTTACAATAAATAAATACGGCAAGCAAACAATGTCCTAAATGTTCTTACAAATCAACAAGATAAACAGGCCTCCCAATAGGAATATGAACAAAATCTATCAACATGCAATTTTAACTTTAGTAATCAAGAAAGTACATATTAAAAACAAGGAGATACTATTTCTCATAGAGTAACAATGATTTAGAATAGTATTACTAGACCAGGGATATAGCTCAGTATATGCAAGGAAAGCTTGTCTAGTGTATGCAAGGCCTTGAGTTCAATTCCAAGTACTTCCAAAACAACAACAACAGTAATAATAATACGGCCCAGTGTGGCAGTGGGAATATGAAGGATACAGTCTCGCATAACCAGTATAACTCTTCTGAAGGATAGTTTGCCAAGATATGTCAAAAGCACAGCCCATTGATTGAGAAATTTCACTTCCAGCACTTTGTTTCAAGAAAATAATAACGCAGGTGTGTCAAGGTGAATATACAGAAATGTTTATTGTACTGCTGCTTATAATGCTGCTTCTAATGAGAGAAACTAGAGCTGGGCAGGATTTAGACTCCTGAAAGACTTTAGGCAAGTAATTTAATTTCTCCATGCCTCAATTTTTTTATCTGTAAAATAGAAATAGTAACAGCCACTAAATAGGATTATTGTGCAAGTTAACATGCTTTCAAACAGTTCCTGATACACAGTAAGGGCTGTTTCATTGTAGGCTATGATTATAACAGTGGAAAACCAAAATAATCTAAATATTCAAGTATAAGATATTGGCTAAATATTAAATGATGATTTAGTCATACAGTGAAATGTTCCACACTTACTACAAGAAACTCAAGATCCTAAAGCAAGATAAATTCAGGGCCAGCCTGGGTAATTTAGCAAGACTTTGCCTCAAAATAAAATTTAAGCAAGGGCAAGTAGAGTACTTGTCTAGTATGTTTGAAGCCCTGGGTTCAATCTCAAGTAGCATAAATAACAACAATAATGGAGATGTAGATTTATGTATTTGATGAAGAAAGATCTTCACTTTATCCTTCTTAGTGAAGAGGCAGATTAGGAAGCAGTATGTATAATACGAGTCCATGTTTTTGGTTTTAAAATAAGCATATATGGTAGGAACGAAACTTGAAAAGAGGTCCATGAATTTAGCTCAGTGGCTTAAGCATCTGCCAGAGTTTGTGAGTTTGATTCCCCAGGACAAAAAAAAAAAAAAAAACCTTGAAAAGAACATATCAGTAGTGTTTCAGTAGCTAATGGGAGAACTGTTACTATTTTGTCTACTATTTCTAAAATTTCTATAGTGAATAAATATATATACTTGCATAAAAATGATAAAAACAAAATATAGAAAACAATCTGGCAGTTTCTCAAAAAGTTAAACACAGAATTTCCATATGAACCAGAAATTCCACTCCTATGATAAGTATATGGCCAGGAGAATTGAAAACTTGTGTATTCAGAACATTGTACGTGAACATTCATAGCACCATTACTTGTAATAGCCAAAGAATGGAAACAACCCTATTGTCCATCGGCTCATAAATGAATAAACAAATGTAGTATATCCATATAATGGAATATTATTTGACAGTGAAAAGAATGAAGTACTGGTACATGCTTATGGTGCAGATGAACATCAAAAACATGCATAGTGAAAAGAACCACAAAAAGCTATATAAACTATGGTTCCATTTACATGAAATGTCCAGAAAGACACATCTGAAGGTTTAGTAAATTTCTGGTTGCTAAAGGATGAGTAGAGGGAAAAGTGGCAAGTGACAGCTTATAGATACAAGATTTTAAGGGAGAATGATAAACATATTCAGAGATGAGATAATAGTAATAGTTGCACAACTTTGTGAACCCATACTAAAAAACACTGAATTTGTACTTTAAAGGGGTGAATTTTATGGCATGGGAATTTTATCTCAATAAAATAATATTTAAGAAAAGTAAACCAAAAATACTGAATTTTTTTTTAGCAAATTAAAGTTTAATTTTTTGCTGAATTTTGTAAATACACTTATGGGTTCTGTTGGTTTTTTCAAGGCTAGAAATTGAACCCAGGACTTTACACATGCTAGGAGTATACTTTGCCACTGAGCTCTACTCCCAACCCAGTTATGGATTGTTAAAGAGTACATTTTGTTAAAGAAATATGATTCAAGAAATTATAAATGATCACATATGTGGCTATATCTCCACAGCCATGTCCTTTTCAATAAAAAAAAAAAAGTTGAGCATTTTAAGACTGATACAGGAAAGTGCTGACTTCAGTTATTAGAATTTGGCTATATGTTTTTAGTTATTTGTACTTTTTTTAAAATTTTTATCCATCTTTTTAAAAGTTATACTAATGGCTTTCAAATGGTTTTATTTCATTTTGTTTGGTTTTTGTTTTGGTTTTGGTATCAGAAATCGAACTCAGGAACTTGTGCTTTCCAGACAGGCACATATGCCACTGAGCTATATCTCTGGCCCCAGATGGATTGAGGGCATATACGTATATGTATGCATATGTTTGCAGTACATAATGATTACATTCATTGTGGGGAATTGATACATGTACATAACACATCTCAATTCTTTTTTTCTCCTTTGCCTCCACCCTGTGTTTTAAAATTTTTTTTGATTTTGTTTTGTTTTTGCCAGCATCGAGTACTATGCTTTAATAATTTTTAATATTGTCTCAATTTTGACTGTGGTAAATCATTACTATTTGATCAGTGTTTACACTCTGCCCTCTGAAGTATCAAATGGATATAGCACACTTATATCGTTTATTAATGTGAAACCAACATTCAAGGCTTTATTATTTTCTGAATAATCCCAAAGTATCATCGTACTATACCTCTAATAGACTCCTAAACCACAGTGCTTTTTTTATTTCTCTCAGTAATGACAGTTTGACGTAAGTTCTTTGTTCTTTTATTGTTCCTTTCAGTTCGCTTTGCACCTTACAGGCCTCCGGATATCTCCCTAAAGCCCCTGCTCTTTGAAGTGCCCAGCATCACTACAGAGTCAGTATTTGTTGGTCGGGATTGGGTTTTCCACGAAATAGATGCACAACTTCAAAGTTCAGATGCCAGCGTGAACCAAGGAGTGGTGATTGTGGGAAATATTGGGTTCGGAAAAACTGCCATCATCTCGAGACTGGTGGCCCTTAGCTGCCATGGTACACGGATGAGACAGATCGCCTCAGACAGTCCACATGCCTCCCCGAAACGTATGTATTCTTTTTTTTAAGAAACTTCCTGGTTCCTTGGCTCTGAAATTTTTTCTGACATATTTATATTTAGTTATATATCCTTTTGTTTTTTGATTTGTAAAATTTGACTTGCACGTGAGGACCATGAATTCAGAGTTCCAAGAAAGAATGTGATACACTCTGCGTCTAACCCACATATTCAACAGTTACCTAAGTAGGACTGAAAAAAAAAACTTCCTCATGGAATAAATTTATGACTCTTCCCTGTGTCTGTATGGTTGGTCTGTCCTTGGAATAATGACTACAGAACTTGCCTGTAGAGCTATTTGTATTCATCACTGTCAGATTTTATTCAGCGTTTGCCCATTTCTTCTTGTTGCATGCCAGCACAATCTGTTTGCAACCTTCATTTCTTTGTTGCTGATGTCAGTGTTATGGTGCTCAGACTTGAACTTTATTATGTTCTTGGAGGGTTTCACCTGCTTCTTGTGGGGAGATGTTAAGTTCTCTTATCATATATACCAGACTTCTTCATCATAAGCTTAATGCTCACCACTAGTATATTGTTTATTTTTAAAACACTCATACAGTACTTACTATGTGCCAGACAGTCTGCAAGTGCTTTACAAATATTAATTCACCCAATACTATCGTCAATTCCGTGAAGTAGTCCTCGTTGTCTTCATTTAACAGCTAAGAATCCAACGCTCAGAAAAGTTAAGAAAGACTACCAGGTTTTAAAGGCAAAAAGTTGAAACACTGAGCAGTTTGGTTTCAGAAGCCATTCTCTTATCCACTTTTCTATTCTGCCTCACCTTATTAGTAAGGCTCACTCAAGTAAAGAAAATAAATATCCCAGGCATGGTGGCACATGCCTGTAATCCCAGCACTCAGGAGGCTGAAGCAAGAGGAGGATTGCCATGAGTTTGAGGCCAACTTGGGCTACATAGCAAGTTCAAGACCAGCCTGAACTGCATAGCAAAACCTGTCTCAAAACCAAAAAAAGGAAATGTGTATAGAAATGTTTTTTGTTTTTTTTTTTTTAATGTTCTTTGTGGGCCAGGGATATAGCTCAGTGGCTTAGTCCCTGCCTGGCAAGATCGGGGTCCTGAGTTTGATTCCTGGTGCTCCCCCACTCAAAAAATGTTCTTTTTATGCACACCATACACACATACACATAGTACCAGGTTTCTCCCTGGTTTCTATTATAAGAGAACAAAAAAAAGCTGTTACTATATTAGCTTTCTCCCGGTGCCGCAAAAATAAATAAATAAATAATAAAAAGTAAAAAAAAAAAACAAAAACACTATATTAGCTTTCTAGGGTAGGGTGGGGTAGGGTAGGGTAGGGTAGCATAGCATAGCATACCGTAGTGTAGTGTAACGTACCATGACATAGCATAATATTACTGTACTAGTGACAAATCAGTAATTTGGCCTACCACGCACATTCAGATAACAACCACGAGAAATGGTTTGTGTGAGATTGTGAAAGTTACCGTGTCTAAAAACTTAACAGGAGCTCATTGAATACCTTCCAGTTATCTTCCTTCCTTTTGAAATTAAATAACAAGTAGTCAGATTGGCTCTGGTAAGCTTATGGATATTTAACATTTAGAAAATGAACTAGAGTCTAAGAAGAAAGCCAACTGAATTAAAATACCCTCTTTACCACAGTATGATAAAAATAAAGAAAAATTCTTATAGTCTAGAAAAATACCATGCTTAGAATTTAAATTAATTTTTCCTAAGGCAGATTGACATAGTACTCTGGAACCCTGAACCCAGGATTTGTGCCCAGAATGCACATTGACTATACACTGTCTTGTGACCTTGAACTGTACTTTATTCTTTAGATCTCAGTTTTCTTTAGAAATATGACTAATTGATATTTTAAGACTTACTTTTGACTAGGTGTGGTGCCATACACCTGTGATCCCTGCACTGAGAGGCAAAGGCAAGGATTACAATTTCAAGCCCAATTTAGACAACTTAGTGACCTAGCAAGATTCTTTCAAATTAAAAAATAAAAAGAGGGAGCATAAAATAGGGATATAGCCCAGTGTAAAGGTCCTGAGTCCAATCCTTAGTATAGTAGTTGTAGTAATAGTTATAATATTATGGCTTCTATGCCAATTTTTTTATTCCAAGAATCTCTTTATGGTTGAAAAGACACCTATTCCAGTGTTTTCCTTTGCTTAAATATCACACTAAACTACTTATCCCTAGTTTAAGAGGTGAGCAGTTTGAGTGTGTCCGAAAGAAAACCAGATAGCTAATGGTCTCTGACTCCTTTGTATATCACTGTTGCAGATAGCCGAGTGATAGAGCCATGGATGATGAAATGAATCCCAGATAGGGTGAAGAACTGATTTCTCAGAAAGCAAAGGTACCTGTGTGACCCCCATAAGCCTGGGCAAGCAAGAGTTAATAGAAAAATAGCCCATGTGCTCCCCAAAGAGATTCTTTGTTTTTGGTTTTTTGAGATAAGATCTTGCCATATAGTTAAGGCTGGCCTCAAATTTTCAGGCCCTCCTGTCTCAGCCTCCCAAACACTGGAATTGCAGGCGTGCACTACCACACCCTGCTTGAGAGAGATCCTTTTAAAGTAGTTCATTAAGCTGGGCGTGGTGGCACATGCCTTTAATCCCATTACACAGGAGGTTGAGGTAGGAGGAGTGTTGTGAGTTCGAGGCTGACTTGGGCTACAATGAGAGCACAAGGCTGGCCTGAGCTACATAGTGCGACACTGTCTCAAAAAACCAGGGCTGGGAGTTTGGCTCAGTGGCTTAAGTGCCTGCCTGGCAGGTGCAAGGTTGTGAGTTCGATCCTTGGTGCTACAAAAAAAAAAAAAAAAAAAAGTAATTCGTTAAATTATCCTTTAATACCTATTGCCGTTTATCTCCCAAGAATGTCAAAATATTGGGGTACTATATTGTTAAGAGTATAGATTCAGCCTGATAGTTAATTTTCAAAACTTGAAAAGAAGTGAAGAGAGATAGAATCTGTTGTGATAGATCTATCAGAATTACACAAAACCAGAGTTGCCTTTTACAAAATGATTTTTGTAGTAATCTGTTGTTTAAACTACATTCTACCCCTATCATTTTAACAGAAGCAAAAGTCAAAGAGTCACAAATGCAGGTTATTTTTCAACTTACGTCTGTTATTATTTGAGCTAGCACTAAAAGTGTTAGTTGCAGCTGCAGAAATTTTTTCATGAATGCGTAAAAGTGATGTAAGAAGGTTGGCTTAATTTTTTAGAGTTTAACTTTATTAAACTTGGATAATTTGGCAAACCAGGCGGGGCTCAGGAAGAGAAAGACCAGATTGCCTTCCCCTTGAGCTGCACAGACCATGTAGGGCCCAGGAAAAGAGAAGCTAGTCCACTGTTCCTGTGAGTCAGCAGAGACCAGGGCGGGTCTAGGAAGAGCCCATCAAGAAGCTAGTTTGATCTTCCCCTAAACTGCACAGACCAGGTGGGGCCCAGGAAGAGACAAGCAAGATTGCCTTTCAGAGCTGGCTGAGAATCAAGACCCCCCACCCACACTCCAATCTGCACAACCAGCTGGTTTGGAGTATAGGCTGAGTTGATAGCAACAGAGGTACAAAAACTACTAAACGCTTGTGTTGTTTGATTGACTTTGCAGGACTAAGGCCAGTAGTCTAAGTGTCTATTAAGAGGATAACAGTATGCAACATGGTAAAAGGGGGGATTTCCTTTTGTCTCGTTTTTGAAATCCGGTATTATTACTGTTTTATTTTGCTCTGATTTGTTTTGTTTTATTCAATGCTCTGTTTTGATTGATTTTATTCTGTTTTGTTTTATTCGATTTTACTATGAGGAAATGGACAACTATTGTGAAGATAACAAGATATGTTATGGTAGCCATTGTTGGTGACCTACTGTCCTGTTGTGAAGTTAGATACCACTTACATTGCTTTGTTTTGATTGGCTTTATTCTGTTTTGTATAGTTGGGTTTTATTCTCCTTAAAATAAAATTTTAAACTTGGATAGCTTTCCTAATTCTTTGTCATTGATACCAGTGATATAATTGTAGTAATAATGAAAATAAGCAGAAAGTTATGGAACTTTTGATTTGTCTGTGCATCATGTGTTATTTTCTTCTGCCTCCTCCACACTGAACAGTGCTGCTGCAGATGATGTGAACAGTTAGGCCTGCAGTACTTCATTGTCTGCCCCTCCTTCCTTCATAGACAGCTCCCCTAACCTGTCCCTCCTTGTCATTTCCCTGGGTAGGTACAGAAAAGCTGTCAGGGAAGACACTAGCCTGTTATCATGATTTCTACCTACTTTTCCAAATCTGAGGTCCCCATCGTTCCCTGCACCATTACCTACCCCAAACCACACACACATGCATGCAAAGAACAAAAACATTTTGTGAAAATAGACTCATTGTATAATTCAGACATTATTACAGTAACTATAGGTATACTCAGAAGTAGCTGTTAGGGAAGTTTATCTAATACAAGACTGTATTTTTCTACCACTGAATTGACCCAGTGTAGTTATTTGGATTTGACATTTGTTAACAACTGCCAAGTCCTGAAACAGCTGCTAAGTAACTCTTACTTTCCTTGCTTTGCATATTGACTACGATGACCTATTAACTGTTATTTCTACTGTTCGCTGAATACCAAATAGAAAGTGAGACACATGGACAAAAAAAGAGGGTATCTCCAAAAAGGAATAGCTGAAAGAAAGAGTATTTGCACAGTAATTACAAGGTCAAATTCCAGACAAAAGGAAATGGAGTCATAGGAGAGAAATGAGCAGCAGAAGTATTATAGTGACAGACAAATCACTGAACTTAACTTCAACTCAAGATGTCATCCATCTCTTCAGATTTGTTTCCCTGCTCTCTCATGTACCCACCATCTGTAGTTATTCAGAACTCTATCCAGTTGTATGATAGACATATAAATCCGCTCTTAGTGGTAGAGAGTTAAATGAGGGCTGCCCTCCTCTGTTCCTTCTTTTCAGTAACTAATTGTCATCAAATAATCACAAATATTTATTATGGTGCCTGTTTTTAAGTACGATCTAATTCCTAAATGTCGTCTATAATTTTAGCAGTAGATAAGAAAACATTTTCTAAATAACAGAAACAAATGGAATTTTTAAAATATTATGGAGCCAACCAGACATGGTGGTACATATTTAAAATTTCAGCTATTTAGGAGGCTGAGGCAGAAGGATCTTAGATTCAAGGTCAGCCTGGGTAACACAGAATGACCTTCATCTTAAAAAATTAAATTTAAAAAGTCTTATGGAGCCATAATATATAACCCATGTAACTTGTCCATTTAAACTGTTCAGTTCAGGCCATGCACGATCACACACACTAGTAATCCCAGTACTCAGGAGGCTGAGGCAAGAGGATTGCCTTGAGTTCAAGACCAGCCTGGACTACACAGTGAGTTCAAGACCAGCCTGAGCTACATAGCAAGACCTGTCTCAAGAAACAAAAAATAAATAAAGGATTCAATTCAGGATTTTTAGTATATTCACAAGACTGTATAGGAATTGTCATCTAATTTTAAAACATTTTTACCCCACTAAAAGAAACTCATGCTTCTTATTAGGTACATCCCTATTCTTGTAATCCACTACCTTAAGCCTTAGGAAACCTGTGATCAACTTTCTATCTCTATGGAATTCCCTATTCTGGGCATTTCATATAATTAGAATCATATACTATGTGTCGTCGTTCTCCCTCCCTTCCCCAGTACTGGAGCTTGAACCCAGTGCCTTCACACTGAGCTACATCACCAATCCCCAACCTCTTTTGCGACAGGGTCTAGCAGTGTCACTAAGCTGTCCATGCTGGGCTCCAACTTTCGATCCCCCTGCCTCAGCCTCCCAGAGTACAGGGACTACAAGCATGTGCTGCCACACGCAGTTATATGGTCTTTTTTACTGACTTCTTTGGTTTAGCTTATAATTTCCAGGGTCATCTTTGGTATAGCATGTGTCAGTATCTCATTTCTTATTTACTATTATGACAAATAATAGTTGATTGTATGGTATGTCACAGTTTCTCTATTCACTGGGTACTGGACATTTATCTTTAGTTTTGGCCATTTTGAGTCATGCTTCTCTGAACATTTGTATATAAATTTTTCTGTGGACTTGTGTTTTTGTTTTTCTTGAGTGTATGTCTGTGAGTGGAATTGCTGGGTCATACAACAAATGAATTTAACTAACCTTTCTTTAGTTCAGAGTTTTATGATTATCTGACACAGACATTTCATCTTTTCAATCCAGATGTAGATGCCAACAGAGAGCTACCACTCACACAGCCACCTTCAGCTCACTCGTCCATCGCCAGTGGAAGCTGCCCAGGAACCCCAGAAATGCGCAGGCGGCAGGAAGAGGCTATGCGAAGATTAGCCTCACAGGTACAGTAGAATTACCAAGCTGGGTACATGCTAGTTCCATTTCAACATCAAGGCAAATGTGGAGAGACCTGTGGCAAAGTGAACAAAAGTATGTAAAGATATACCATGAGCACATGGAGAAGTTTCTGGCTGTTTTGGTTTTAGTTTAAACTAAACTTCACTGTAATGTGATTAGAACCTTGGAGTTGGCAAGGCTCTTAGAAATAAAGTCTTGATGACAAGGAAGTTGAGACTCAAGTTAAATAGTTTACCCAAGATCAGAGTGTAAGTAATAACTACTTTTACATTTCTATTCCTATCTCAAGACTCTTTGTGTTGTATTATACTATCCATAATATCTTTGTATTTAAAAATCCTTTTTTCCCCAAAGTAAATGTGCATAAAAAATCAAGTAATACTCAAAACCAGCAATTTACTTCCTCTACCCAACCCATTTTCATTTGCTACTATAATTTTTCTTATTTACTTACATATCATCTCTTGTTTCTTATTGTAAGTATAGCTCTTTCACCTTCCTCCTACCATCATCCCAATACAGTTATATCATATTTGTCTGAACCCCTACTATAGCATTTTCAATATTAATACTATGCAATTATGGTTCACTCTTGAGCCAAAAATAAGATTTCCTCCTTGAACAATTATCTTTTTCTTGGCATTTATATAAAAATGCCTCACTTTAAAATGTGCTTGTCTATCTTCAAACCTTTGACTAAGTTATTCCATAACTCTTAATATAGCTTTATGAAATGCCACTTTCCATTCTTACCAATTATATTTTCTTTTCCCTAAATAAAATTCATCCTAGAGCCCTCATAGAGGGCTTGATCTAGACCCCGGATGCTCCTGAGGGATACCACTTACTTTTTACTCTAAAATTCCTATCATTTCTCTTCTGTATGTGATCCCATGTCATCTTTCTTGATTTTATTCCTTATTTTGCAGGAGCATATCCTCCAGTAGCTTCTAAAAAAAAAGAATAATAGGACATAAGTTTTTTGAGATTTAACATTTCAAAACATATCTTTATTCTGTGGTTATACTGTACTATTTGACTGACAGTAGCATTCCAGGTTGAGAATCATTTGCTTCAGAACTGTTCTTTTTTTGAGCATTACTCTTTTGTCTTAAGCTTCTAATATCTCTATTAAATATCTGGTACATTTCTGATTCTCCACATGTCTACAAAATATTTTGAATAAGAATTTTCCTCTCCAGAACTCTTAGGACGTCCTTTTTTTTTTTTTTTAAGCATAAACATATTTATTTACTAACCAAAGAGATGATCCTGGTTAAATCAACACTTTGAAATAGTTGCATGTAAAATGCTTGTGATAAAGGTAATTGACCAAAGTAATGAAAAAAAAAAAAAAAAAGTATGGAGATCTGCTCACTGAACTGAGCTTATTCATTCTCAAAGCTAATTCCTGTCCAAGTGATGATGGATTGTTTATTCTGCTTTTTCATAGATTTAAGTACAGGTGACATTGTTCATAACACAATCCACAGCTAACTTTCCATCTTGCAATTTTCTGGTGATTGTGCTTTCCTTCCCATCCCACTCCTTGGTGCTGAACCAATGTGCCATCTGTAAAGGTGCAGACCATCTGAGTTTTTCAGCCATCAGCTATAGTTTCTTCAAACTTCTCTCCCAGGTTACAAGAAAACTGTGATGTTTTCAGAGTGCTCTCGGTTTAATGGTGAGGTGGTTGCTGTCCAAGTGATGATACAATCTGGCTTAGCCACCGCACCCATTTTTCTCATAGCTACTCCCACTCCTACTTTTAACTCCTTTTTGTAGTCCTCAAAGCCTTTGCTCTCCACCAGACATCATCTTCCTACCAGCTGCTGAATGATAGCCATAGTGGGTGTGCAAGACCTCCTTTTTATCACACTGTTTTTGGATATTTTTTCCATTTATTATATTGGTATATAAAACTCTGCAGATACTGTTTAAACTCGAGAAAATGCTTTTGTATTATTTCTTGATAATTTTCTTTGTTCTCTCCTTCTATAACTCCTAATAATAAAAAATTAGACTTCAAAAAATATGTTTTCTTTTCTCTCCTGTTTTCCATACTCTAGTTTCTAGAGTTTTTTAATTCACCTTTTATAGATTTCTTTAACATTACTTTATAATCCTTTTATTAAAAAATTTTAAGCATTACCTTCTAATCCTTCTATTAGAATTTTTATTTTGTCTATCATAATTTTAATTTTCAATAGCTTTTTCTTTTTTCTGCAGTTGTCCTCTTCGTATTGAGCATCCTGTTCTTGTTTTATGCTTACAATGAATTCTCTTTTCCTTAATGACTAGGTGCTGAAAAACCAATTAGAAGTTTGTGTGTGTGAGAGCATTAAGATGATCCTTCCTTTATTGGAAATATCCCAGAGTTAGTATCCATTAGCTTTTTTCTTTTCCTGTTCATATTCTTTAGCAAAGAATCCTCCAGTTTCTTGCCTGGAAAGTACATATGCTGAGTGCCAGTATTCTGGAGCTGAGCGGAGAGAGCTAGAGTTTAACCATTCGGTATGCAGACTTTTACCAAGACTTCAAGAAGTCCCTTGTTTTCAGTCCTATACCTGATCCCTGCCTTGCTGTGCTTGGTGTCCCTAAACCCAGATTCTCTTTAGTTTCTCTAGTGAATAAAATGTGTATCCTGTAAGTTTTGGGGAGATGATCACCTAGCTGGACAGTGTAAGGATGAAGATCAGGGTATCTAACGTCTTTAAAGTTTTCAGCTCCTTGTACCTGCTACTTTTCTGAAATTTTACAGATGCTCTGTAGTATTGTAAGGTTCTGTTTTCTTCATAGAAGGCCAGTTTGGCTAAGACTATAGCTACTGTTTCTCAAACTACGTTATTATTCACACTGATTAGTAATAAATTAGTCATTAAATGAACTTCTGAAAATAGTCTGAGATTTCCCTCATATTCATTGCTAACTCATTGTAACTTTAAAAGATATTTCTGAGCTGAATGTGGTGCTGCATACCTATAATCCCAGCACTCAGGAGGCAAGAGGATTGCATGAATTGGAGGCCATCCTGGATGGGCTGCGTAGTGAGTTCAAGATGAGCCTCAACTATAAAATGAGACCCTGTCTCAAAAAAAAAAAAAAAAAGCCAAGGGGAAAAATAAAAGACATTTCTGCTTTTAAAATAATATTCCCTGTGGAAATGGTCTTCATTCTGTATTTTAAAAGTTAGAATAAGTATCACAGAAAAATGTGAATGCTGAAGTGCTTCTACCATCACAGTCATTCAGTTATTCACTTAAAACGTATTTTTGGAACACTAGTAATCCAGAACTGAAGACAAATGAGTGAACAAACCAGACATAATCTCTGTTAGGTAGTGCATATTTTCGTAGTGGATAAAGAACAATAAATATATAAGATTTGCATAGTGATAAGTGCCAAGAAGATCACAGAGAATGAAGCTTCTCTACCTTGTCACTTGTTTATCCCTCTTTCATCATTAGCAGTCCCAAGATACTTGAGAAATATCAATTATGTGTTTGAAAAATAATGTTGTAAGTAGGAAATTAGTGATAATTTCCACTTGAAGAGTGATCACATTTTAAACTTCATGATTGTGTCTTCTTTAAACCAAACATAAGTCAATTATTTTGTACTTAAGAATGGTTTTTGTTTTTATTTTTTTAATTTGGTACTGGGGATCAAACTCACAACTTTGCGGTTACACTGCTGAAGCTAAATCTCCGGCTCAAGAATGGGTATTTTTAAGTTTATATTAATCATTGTACAAGAACCAGTCCTATATTAAAACTGATGTTTACATTCAGTGTTTAGAAAATGCTATTGTAACTGAGCGTGGTGGCACACACGTGTAATCCCAGCACTCAGGAGGCTAAGGCAAAAGGATTGCCATAAGTTTGAGGCCAGCCCGAACTATGTAGCAAGACCCTGTCTCAAAAAAAAAAAAAAAAGCTATCATAAGTAGAAAGTGACTACAGTCAGTTTAGACATGTAAATAATTCTGTTTGTACTTAGACATAGGATGTGTTCAAGTTTATGCCAGACATTTTACAAACACTCACCCTTAGATTAAAATTGATTTTCTCAGTAAATTAACGTTACAATTTGAGTGAATTTGTGTTGTGGAACCTTAGAGCAGAAGCCAGTAATCTTGCTTCTGTTTGTAAGAAACCAGTAAGAAGGCATTAACTTTTTTTTCCACATCTTTTTTTATTAGTGGATATTGGTTATTGTCTCAAGTCATTTACCTCATTACTGGGGCAAAATATCTGACACCCGGGACTTAAAGGAGGAGAGGTTTATTTTGGCTCACAATTTTAGTCCATAGTTGACCAGCTACAAGGCAGGTAGGCATGGTGGAAAGACCTGGGCAGAGTGAAGCTGCTCATGTCACGACAGCCAGGAAGAAAAGAGAGAAGGGAGGAACCAGGAAGAGTGATACAAATACACCCTACCAGTTCTCTGATCCCTTTCTTCAGACCAGGTCCTATGTCGAAACATCACATTTAGCTATAGCGCCCCCACAGTCCAGTCTTTGAAAAGCCCCGCTGATGAGCACATGAGGCTATTGGGAGACATTTAAATATAAACTGTAACAGTTACAAAGATTAATGAGTTTCATTTTGGCAAACTTGTATGTCGCATACTTTAATCATTCTTCCCTCCCCCATAATTCCTCTTGGCCCACCCTCCCCCGTTTTTCATTCAGGTGGGGCTCAGTGCATGTATTATTTCAGTCATATCCTTGCCTCCCTTACCTCCGTTTGAACTCCACTCCCTCTCTCTTGTCAGACATTAACTTTTTTTTTTTTTTCTTTTTTGGTACTGGGAATGGAACTCATGACTTTGCACTTGCCAGGCAGGTGCTGTTCCACTGAGCTATATCCCTGGCCCAGACATTAACCATTGGTATTTCATAGTATTCTTGCTGCTTCCTGTCTGCTGATTAATAAAGAACACTGAACA